>VZTI01000618.1:54631-191035 GCA_013397865.1 Struthidea cinerea | reverse complement strand
TTTTTATTCTCCCTTCCCATCCCCTCCCCCCATCAGTTTTTTCCCCCCATTCCTCTCCTTCTACAGCCCTGGAAACATGCAGTTACGCTGCATGCTTAATTATGTGCCTCTCACTCCATTTTTTTTTTATTTCACACTGCCAAATCTGGAGAGTAAAAAATTATTCCTAAAAGTTCAAAACCAAGAATAAGCCAACAGAAAGAGCTTCAACTGAGGTTCAAAAGGAAGTCTTGCTACATGAAAGACAGTTCGTGAATTTTTGGATCAATGACTTTTCATGCTTGCAGTTGCCAAATTTCATTAGGATTTGTGATTGGTTCTAGCCCAGAGATGAAGATCATCTTTCTTAGTGGGGAAACAGTTTTAGCCAGAACTAACAGAAGATATTTACTGAAATACTATGGTATATAATTCATGCCAGAATTTGTCAGATTCCCAGCAGCTAACTTTTCCAAGCTGTCTCCACACCACAAGGCTCCCTCCTTGTCTCATCCTAGAATGTGCTACAATAATTTCAAGTATCTGCATGCAGAGAGGGAACATGAGGTGGACAAATTTTATTTTACAAAATCTATACTTTTATTATTATTATTATTATTATTATTAATTTTATACTATTAAGGAATTCTCATTTTGTTTCATTCTTCAAAGAAGAGTAATAAGGTAGTTATTTTTCTACAGCCCAAAATGTATTAATACTCTGAAATGAGAAAAAGAGCGGACTGCCAGCATATATTACTTGGTCTTCTTCCATTAGCATGGGTAACTGGAGGTTGTTTCTTGAAGAATGTCAACAGATTCAAAGGAAAATCAATAGCCCAGGACAGGTTATCCTGGAAATGCCCTGCAAATACTCAGCTGGACAAGAGGACTCTGCAAAACCCCTCACACTCTGCACTGTACACTAAACACAAAAGAACATGCTGTTCCAACTGGTCTCACAACTGAATGGCTCCTTCTGCACCTGAACCCAGACAAGTGCCTTGTGCACTTGCACACCTCGCTCTCTTCCAAGACCTCCCTGCAGAAAGACTGTAAGTTAACAAAATCTCTGCTGAGGATGGACAGAAGGAAAACCAGGAAAACAAAGGAACTACAATTGTTCTAGTTCCTGTGAGCCCCTGGCCAGGGTGGCTTTTCACATGGGCTGATGGACAGAGCACTCACTTCCCTGAGTGCCACACGCCCAGACACAGCCCCACAGTGTGAAGGCTAATGACCTCGGTCCATGGGAATGTATCCAGTAAAGCAGGAACAGGGAAGGGTCACTCTCCATCCAACTGACAATATGGAGATGCAAAGGAAGAGCTGCTTTTCTAGGTAAGTGTCCCAGCTGCACTGGGATGCCAGTCAGGATGTAAAGAACACCTGTAAGAGCACTATGGCATCCAGTCCCCAGCATCCACGGGCTTTCCCTACTCACCTTGCACCTGCATATCCATAAGATGCTCCTGTTATAACCAAAAATAAAATTCAGTGTAATAACACTTTTAGCTTAAGTTAATTCTCCACAAAGGTTCTGTGGAATGCAGTTCCTCAAAATTTTCCACTCCCCAAAAGACAGTTATCTTGCATAACCACTAAAGGAAAGCCACAGGAGAAGACAGCCATCTCCTGTACCGATGGAGATATTTCTTTAACCTATCTGAGAGCAAAGGATTTTAGGGAACAAGTCTTATTATCATCATTTTTATATTATATTAGAATTTAGAACACTTCCTAGTAATAAGACCTCCCTATCATATTGATTTCCAATCCATGCATCCTTACATGTACAAAACACCGGCCATTCACAGAATAAACACAAGGAAGATGTACAAACTGTGAGTGGAACATCCGTAGGCTCTCACAGATCATCAACTTCTCTGCAGCGTGCACCACACAGTCAGTGTGCTTCCAGCAGGAACCACCTCTATTTTTTTAAGTGCTTAGTTAAAAATCTAAAAATTAACTCTAATTGTTCTCGTTCTACACCATTTTTACATTAAATATAGTGCTTCTGACTAAAAACCACTTTACTGGTTAATAAAAGTAGCTATCTTGAGTTTTATGCAAAATAAGAAAGCAGAAAAATATGTTATTATTGTTTAGCTACCTATGTTTATGCAATCTCTGAAGGCAGAGTATTTTAATAACTACATGAGTGCTAGTGTATTTAACATTTCATATGAGATGTCAAAAATCTATGGCATTAAATAACATCTAAGATACTTACTCATCACTACAAATACAAAGGCTACCTAAAACAGAGTGCTCATGCAGATGTTTTTTAAAGTCACTCCAGAACAAGTGTATTTGTATTCATGCAGATACAAATTCGCTTTAATTGGGATTTTGTCTGTAGAGAAACTGAAACCTTATCTTTTACATCATTCACATAAACAATAAAAATACTTCTGAAATGTTTCTGAAACTAAATAGCTTTCTGAGGATAAGTTCATTACTTTGTGTTCTTCTCTGGAATTTTTACTATTTTAAAAGCTATTACTTCATGACAGAGTTCACTTTTTTTTTGTCAGATGAGATTTTGATGTATGTATTTTTCAAGCTTTTGAGAATACTTCCAAAGGATGTTTAACATTTTTAGTCTCAAGTTCAAACTCAGGAGAGAAAACTTACCCATGGGTCATGCAACACATACAAAACACAAACCTCCTGAACAATTTTAAAAAGGAAGCCAAGACTTTGCATATATGGGAAATGAAGTCTGAATCTCAAAAATTGAGTGTTCCATTCCCTCCACAACAGAACATTTCCAAAAAAGGGGCTCTTTTTCATCATGCAAAAGCCAACAAGAGGAAAGACCACTCATGGAGGAACAACTCCTGGCTGCAAGTATTACAAAACACACAAGAGGGGGGCAGATTGGGCTGCATCTTGCTCCATGCCCAGTATCAAGCAGCCCTCACTAACCTCCCCCAGTTTTTATCAGCCCTTGGAATACAACCATCATCATACCTTTTTGTGTGATTAGTATGGCAATTCTAATTTAGAGAAGATTAAAATAAGCCAAACAGATGTATTTGCTTTTTCTGAGATGACCAAAATCATTTGTGCAAAGCAAGGCTGCTCTCATGTTCCTCAGAAGCAGCTGGGTTATCTCAAGTATGAGTACTGGACTAAAACCACCTATCAAATGTAAGAGTTTTTTGCTGTTTCCACATAGCTGAGGAGAAAAGCAGTTAAACATCTCGGAGAGCTCTGCTGCTCCTCTTCAGCAGCAGCACCTCAGCAGGGCTGGAAACAGGAGCCAAAACTACCCAAACCCACACGCACTCAGACGTCCACATTCCTCACTCCTGGCTGGCACAGGGACAGCGCTGGGATGTTGGCCCTTGGCCTGCTAACTCCAGGAGAAAGGAAGAGACAGAGATAATGAGACTGAGAGACGATTATGCTCAGCACATCTAAAACCTACAGGCAGGTACATAATATCCCCACAGGGTCACTGGATCATGCTGTCACAGATCACCATCAAACAGTCCCTTTCTGACCACAGACATTTTGCCGCTCTTGTCCCCATGCACACTTTGTGCTTTAGGAAGTCCTGTGACACAGACAGAGAGGACAGAGTGCCACCTTTTCAGTAAATGGAATTTCACACCACCCCCTCCTGAGGAGTTTTAACTATTTTGTTTCCCTTTTCACATTAAAGCAGAGAAAAAGGACAGAACTGGACATCACATGCTTTGAATTGCATTCCAGTGGGATTCACCTAGAGATGACTGAAAATTAACAAGCTTAATCCACAAAAATGTAATATTAAGTTCTTTACACTTTAGCAGATTTTAAATACACTTCAGCAGATTTGCTGTCAAAGAAGACCAACCTCTCTGCTCCCAAACTGGAGGATGAAAGTCTTTGCATGAACAAAACAAACACAAAAATTCTTGGAGCAAAATTCACTCAGCAGCATGAGGCTGAAAAAATTTTCCTGCTGATTTACTGCATGGCAGTTTGCTTGTCTAGCCTTTCCAAACAGTGATCTAACATCAGCGTGAGGACAGCAAGAGGGAAAATTGCTGCCTAAGTGGAAGGTTTGTTATTGTTTGACAATTCTAAAGAGTTCACTAGAAACTTCTAAAAAGAGCATCTTTAATTCCCTGAAATTACTGATAATCGGCCAAGTGAATGGAGAACAATTATGAGGAAAATTGAATGCTTCCAAATGCCAATTTGCTGTATATCCTGAATTAATATTGCATAAGCATTTCTAGTCTCTTGCTATAAAAGCACAGGACTAAAAACCTAGGCCCACAGGCAGTCTTGCGCGGCTCTCCTCACAGAGTTCTGTATCACTTTTGCATTTTATAATCATACTTAGCATTTATGTGGTGACTTACATATTTAACCTACTTTTCTTTCAAAAAAAAAAAAAAAAACAAACCAAAAAAACACCCATGTCTGTGAGGTAAACTGTCTTCTGCATTAAATGTTCAACAATAAGCAGTCACACAACACCGTGAAGCCCCTAGTACAGCCGGCGATAGAAGCTGGGTTTTGCTACTGATTAAGTCAGAGCACACTTGAAGCCATTGCTGCAAAATACAGTCTTAGGAATTTTTTGTCATACAGCTATGCCAGCAGCTGGCCATGAAGTACAGCAATGAGAATAAGTACTCTGGGAGGAAAAGGGCTCAAAACATCCTTTTTTTTTTTTTTGCTGAGCCAAAACAGATCAGTTTCTGCTAAAGGGCCAAGAAAGTGTAAAATGTTAATGCAGAATTTTTGTCAGCCTCAATTTCCTGGGTAGCAGATGACTTTCCAGCCAGTCCCACAGGAGAACATGACCAACCCAAGCCACAGTGACTCAACCAGATGCTGTTCATCCTCCTTAGTCTGCACTTCCTCCGCACCAAGCAGGAGCTGAATCAAAAAACAAATGTTAAAAAACCTTTAAAATTAATTTTCTCCTTTTTATCTTAAAAAAACCCAAAACACACAACAAAGCAAGACAAAACAAACCTAACCAAGTAAACACACTCCACCTACAAACAAAATGTAGGGTACGGATGAATGGGAAACCTGGCTGCTGGGGGGTTTGCAGGAGCAAAGGGTATTGCAGCAGTACGGCTACAGATTTCTGCAGCAGACAGGATGGAAAGACTACAGAACTGGCTGGAATGGACAATGTAAACAACAAGAAAGGGTGCAGCTGGAAAAACTGCACCAAAAAAATAAAATGTTAAGAAAATAAATACAGAATAATCTTAAATGAGAAAAGCATAGGTCCAAGTATGCGAAGAATCATTTGCTACACACATTGCAGCACTACTGTGAGACTCCAAACAAGACTCATAACTCAAATCCTGAAGACACCCTGTGATCATCCTGTCAAACACCTATATAAGCCCAGGTACACCATGCAATAACGTCTGCATTTAGTCTTTTAACTTCTGTTGGAAATACAGAAAAATATTGACTTTAATTTCAAGACTTCAGGAGACAGAGAATCCATCAAAGCCCCAGGACTGTCATTTTTAAAGCTCCGCAATTCAGCGAATGTCTTCTATGTCACACAATCCACAGTTTGTGTTTCAGGAAAGGTAATTCAAAATGTCATCATGCACTTATACAAATCTAACATTACACACTACCATTTTTCATTTTGTGATTAACACTTGAGAAATAACAAAAGTGTAATCATGTGGGATTATCCTTCCTTTTCATGCCTTTTTTTGTTGTTTTTTTTTCTTCAGTTTCTGGCATGGACCAGGTCTCAGATTCTACAGAGAGTTTTGCAAAGAGAAAGGGTGAGCGGGAGGGCAGCAGCAACCTACTCACTTTCATAGTCATACATCATTTACATGGGTCCTAGGGTAATTGTTTACACAGCAAAGTAACATCAAGGAAACAGTTACGTATTTTTATTTGTCCCCAGGGAGGTGAGCATTCCCTGCCACTAGCTCCTCTTCCTGCCCTCCCCCCTCCCCTTTTCTGATCCATGCATCTTTGTTCTTTTATTCTTCATGCCTTCTCTTTTCCATTCTCCTTCTGTTTCTGATCACAGGCTGATACGAAGTGGTTGTCTCCTTTCTAAAATTTCCATGAGGCATCAAGTTAACCCAGATGCACTGGGTTGTCAATCTGGAAGTCAGCAAATGGAAACAGAAGGAAGGAGCATCAAGTCACCAGCTAACCTTCTTTCGGGTTAAAGCCTCATCCCCATCACACGTGCTGAGCATCTCACATTCTGCGGCCTGATAACTACAGACAGAAAGCACAGAGCACACAGAGAGCCTTCATCAGCAGCCCTGCCTTTGACATTTCCTCACTTTTCATTGTTAAAAATGACCCTTCAGGTATCTTACAAGCAAACGACAGAAAAAATAGTGAGGGAAAAAATCAAGGAAGGAAACACAGAGCAAACAGTTTACATTGCAGGGCAAGTAATAAAATAGTTATGACTAAAATGAAACAAATGTATTTAATTTGGCTGGTCAAAAGGAAAATAAAACTGAATTAACCACATGTATCTGTGGGTGAAAATTACCAGCCCTCTAGCTAAAATTATGAATTTTAGAACTTTTTCCAAGGAAAGATAAATTAAACACTGTATTTGGTTTAAATGTTACACATACAAGGACTTACAAAAAAAAAGAGAGGAAATGTGAAAAAAGCCTCATAAATACAGCTTTCCTTACAAAAGCCATCCCTTTTGATACAGCATAAGATGAATTATTTGATTTAATTACTTATTAAACTTACTAAATGCTGTAAAAATGTGGTCAATGAAATGCCTTCCTCCCACAGAGGTCTGAAACTGTCCCTTTCTGAGGAAATTCTAGCTATGTACCAATCTTATCTGCTTTCATACAGAAAACACTGAAAACCTGCTGTTCTAGAACTCAAGACATCTGTCAGATCTGGGAGGCATAAAGTAGAGAAAAATACAACAGTGATTCACAAGGACTCAGTGCCTGTTAAACACAATTGGATTTGCAGAAAACCTTGAAAGCATATGTACTGAGAAGATATTTAAAACATCTGGCAAAACCTGGATGAGGGGAGGGTGGAATACAAGCCCATAACATAAGAGCAAATTAAAATACTTCATTAAAAATATTTTTCACCCTTAGTAAAACATTCCAAGTTTGAAGAAGAAAAATGAAAACAAATGGAGCAAAGCCCCAGCCCTGAGAGAACTGAGAAACTGAAACTGGTATATGGTACATACAGCATGGCACAAATTGCTCAGTATGAGTGAAGCTGATGTACTGCCTTCAGGGTTTTAGAAGTAATTTAATATTCAATTCATCCCATAATAGGAATCCCATGCAAAGAATTCACATGCACAAAATCATTCTGGTAAAACACAGAATGAAGACTCCTAGAAGCTGGCTTGTACACCAGCAGCCACACCAGGCAAACAGCACATAAATAGCTGCATTACAATCTACCCTGAACTGACAGCCATTGGGAACTGTATGGACCTTCCATATAGCAGTGAAATCACACACACAAGCACAGCTCTCCTCCTGGAGCTCGTTCCGCTGGGCACGTACCTGGCAGCCGTGAGCTGCAGCAGGGACTGCGGGGTCCGAGCCCAGCAAAGGGTCCGAGCCCAGCAAAGCACACACCGCCCCGAGCGCTGCTTCCCTGCCTGGGGTCTGCAGCACACTCTGGGCACAGATGACCCACAGCAAACCCAAAGCCTGCACCCTCAGAGGGCAGCTGCTCGCTCCCAGCACCACTGAGGACGTGGCTCAAGCATGCACTGCTTTGCTACCCCCATATTCTACGGGGTCTCTGGATTTGCTGCTGCCACGACACACGATTGCACAGCAGCTGCCACAACACAGAGTTTGGGATAAACTCTTCAGCTAACACAAGAAATACACACACCAAGCTGCAGTAAACAAACATCTTTGAGTATTCCCAGCTGTGGTTTCACTGAAGCTTTTTCACCCTTCACTTTTTGGGCGATAGGTTTTTGAACAGTTCAGTTTTCTCCTCCTTCCCTCCATTGCTGCTTACACACAGCTTCTCCTCCTCGAGCTCCTGGAGCAGCACCCTGGCAGTGACCTCTCCTTGAGCCTTCAGCTGCACGTCCTGCTCCCCTGGTCACTGCCGAAGCACAAACCAGAAATAATATCTCAGTACCAGCACTAACTGCAAACAGATTTTCCCCCTACCCTTTATGGGTGGAGGAACTGAAAATACTTATTACACTGTAATGTTATGTTTTAAGCAACATAACAAAGAGCTATGGGAAAGCAGGATTACGGGAAGACTTTGCCCACTTGTGTTTTATTACTTTAAAGGTGAACTTAAAACAGAGGTAGAGGTAAATCATCTACATGTACAATACTCACAGAAATATTGCCTACTATGTCAAACTAGAGCAGTAACTTTATTCACTCACTTAATGGATATTTCCCATGGATAAATGTCATGCAGTTCATTTGACAGAGCAGTTTCATGTTTTTTTTACTGCAGTAAGACCCTCATTTTCATTTATTTTTCCATGAGTCAAGAGCCCAACCAAAATTTTAAATAAAACATGAAGAGACTGTACTATATAAGACCCTTCAGATGGAAATCATTGCGAAAGTCGGGCAGTGTTTGACCTAAAATTTTTCTGTCATCTAATGAAAGTCTTAAACATCAGAGCTCAAAATGGGTTGGAACAGAAGAAGCGAATGTCATTTTTGTATTTGGTGGAGAAAGCTTTCAAATGCAGAAAACCTCCAAAATGCCCAAAAGCAGAGAGATCAAGTCAGGATTTACCAAAAAAACACTGAAAGACTTATTTGTGTATTATATAAGGCTGGTTAACAAGGCACATGTGTCCATTCTCCAACTTGTTAGAAACTGGTGAACACAATTTTATTCTTTTATAATCTACTAAAACAAACTGCTAGCATTGCTTCAAATGTTATTTCATTTGAAACAGTTTCAGCAGTTGTTGCCCATCGTTATTCTGTCCATAAACTTGCAAATCCATTTGCTTTAATAGCCAATATTTGAGGGATGCTCCTTTACCCAGCCACCCATTCAGAGGCCGAGCACGTATACAGAGAACTTTCCCAAGCCCTCAGGGAGCCAGGATACCCTGAACATCAGGAAAGGCAGGATGGCAGTAGCACCCTGCACAGTGTGTGAGGGAATGGGGTACAGAGACACGCAACTGCACAGAGCAGTGGAGACAACTCACATGCTTCAGACCTCATTAACCCTGCATCATGCTTATTCCTCCAGATTTGGGCTGGCTTTCAGTGCCACATGGCACCTCTGATGCTCCAATATCTGAGAACACATGGCAAGAAATAGCACGGCTACCCCTTTGCAGACATTTACCCACTTGGGAGCAGCACCACAAAGTGACCAGATACCAGTGTCAGACCCAAGGGAGATGGCACTGTTGGTTTAACCATAAAACTCCAACCAAGTGTCTCAAACCCAATTTTATTCTGAAAAAAATCCAACATGGGACTTCCTGCATTCATGACATACTGTCCACAACCCAAATACATTTCCCAAGCATAATTAGGGATGTGTAGGAACTTCCTGGGGCCATGCAAAATTAGACTTTCTCTTCCAAATTTGCAAATTACCTTTTTTAAGGCAACAAAGACAACGCTCTACTTCACGATAATTTGGGGTTTTTTAATCTTTCATGTAAGAATTTATTTTTATGGTGTGAGTTAAATCACAGGCAGAATGGGATTCGCAGACATGTATTTTGGAACTGGTCAACTCCATTTCTCTCCCATCAGTAGAGATTAGCCCGTGCACCTTGTCTAGGCAATGGTCCATTTCAGCCTGAAATAAGCTGTAAAACAGGTCAGATGAACACACCCTAAAGGTGTCCAAGGATGAGAAACTGGGCTGCCTTGAGCATTTAGCTCAGATGCAGAACCTAAAGTCTGTTGGTATTAATCTCATCCGTCACGTCTGCTTTGAATCAGCTGTTGCCCAGCAATTGCCAAAAGAGTCCCATTTTACTTTCAGTTGTGAGTATGAACAGTGCTGTACAGAGAACTGAATCAAATCCAACCCCTCGGGATAAGGTTTTAATGGTTGATCAAAGTTTGCTTTGAGAAGCCTAGTTTCTGACTCATATGCACAGTTTTTGGAAGCTAATGCAAGCTTGCTCTTGCTGTCTTTGTACAACCCTTTACCGTATGTATGCAAGCAGTAGCAACATTTTAACCTAAGTGCCACTCTTTGCTTTTGTTTGCAAACTCACACTGTCCCCAACTCCCTTCTACATATACAATCATTTCTACTTTCTGTAAATCCAAAACTATTGATAGAATCAGTTACCTAAATCTGTAACAGAAGCTAGAAACACAGACCTGGAACACAGCCCGAGTTCACATTCACTCCAACCCCAAAGAGCCCAGCTCTGCCATCAGCCCAGGCAGTAAAAGCCCCCATCACCGAGGTGGCAACTGTGTCACGAAGGGAGCCCCCGTCTGTCCTTGCAGCGCCACTAAAGGGGAGCTGAGCTGAGGGGCCCTGCCTGCTGAGTAGTTGCGGACACTGAGCTACACTGAGCTGAGCCAAGCTGTGACAGCAGGAGAGCAGGCACTGCCTCTTCTCAGCTCAGACCTCGTCAGGTCCATGGGCTGGAGCTGAACTTGGCACCTCCATGGCATCCGGTGCCAAGGGTCAAAAAGAGAAAAGTTCTTCTAAATACATACACTTTATTCTCACCCTGAATGCTTCATCTGCCCCTAACACAAACCCACAGCATTCTGAAGCTGGCACTCATCTTAATTACATAATTCATTTAAGGTTTACAGCAAGAGATGGGTAGGAGAAAGAACAAATTTTATCTTTTTTTCAAGTAGGAAATAAGGCAATAAATTAAAAGAAAGTTATTTCTCACCCACTCCTTTATTTCAATATCATGTTTCAGTCCTTTTCAGTGCATGAGAGTAAATAAAAAACAACTAAAAAACAAGCCTATGCAACTAGTAGCCATCTGTCTCTCTCTCTCATCCTCCTCAAAGGAACATGTCAAAAGACACAGAATTTAAAGCAACTTTTTCCCAGTAATCACCCAAAGAGATGGACTATCTCCAAAACACATCCCCATTAAAAAAAAAAAAAAAAAGAGTTAATGTGCTATAAATGCAGTAAGGAAAGGAGCAAGAAGATCCTTTGTGAATTATGAACAAAAGCAAGCAACAATTCTCACACTGAAGTACAATTCTAGCCTAATAAAGGATATACTTTAAGCGTAATATCTTACAACATTGGGCTTGTGATCAAAAATATCCACATGCTTTTCTGGGGGAGGGCAGCCATACACTAGCTGACACACTGAACACAGGGTAACCTCACAGACAGCATGGCACAGAGCCCCCAACACACACCACTCTTCATCAGCCCTAAAACACCAATCCCACAAGATCAGCCTGCTTAGGACCAAGTGAGCAATTAAGTACCTTTGATAAACTCTGCATCCTTTCCTGTTGGAAAATTTTTTGTGAGTAATTAATGAAAGTTGCTCAGCCCCCCATACCGCTTCAAAGACCATACCTGTTGCCTCAAAGCAAAGCAAAACACGACTGGGATACCAGTTAATGTCGCAGACTAGTGGCTCTGAATGTTAAGGATGCCTTGAAGCATACTGTTTTATCACATTTCAGAACAACTATCTATAAATACTGCATAAGGTTTTTAGAAACTGCTGGGCAAAAAAATGTAATATGTACATATGCCTTCATAAAGTAAAAAATTTCACAGGATGGTTGTCTATATTGTGAGAAAGCATTCCCTACTCATTTCAGATTCATGTTCCTTTGCCTTCACTGTGCTCCTCCTTGTTTGCTTATAATGGAATTACAAGAAACAGAGGAGCAATCAAGAAAGTATCTATTTTAAGAGTTATTACACTTACTGGTATAATACATATTGATATGTGTGATGACAAACTCTTTAAATAAACATATAGCTTTATCTCAATGGTATTAAACCCATGATACCACAATATGACAGACTTGAGCAGCTACACTGCAATGTCTGAGTGGATAAAATGGCATAATATTTTTGCATACACAAAAATATAGTTCCGTTGAGGAAAAAGTTGTCTTTCATTTAAGGAAATGGAAAATAAAACCCAGAAACACCATCACCACCACATATGAGTGTTGAAATATTCTGAGAATACAGCTCTGATTTCCATAATAGGTTATTGTTCAAGTGAACATTAAATCTATTTAAGATGTCAAATTTAGACTAATATTCAAACCTGACTTCTTAAACTATTCAAATTCAATACTTACATCTTTATAACCCTTCCTTATTATCCCTCTTGTACTACATTCTCTAGCTGCGGTACAACCAGATATCAGATACAATACTGCATTTTTATTACTTCCCATTATTAGTACTTGTAGATAGAAGTCTTCACCATATGGAATAACATCTAGAAATGCACCACAATTGCTCAGGTTTCGTCTAGAGAATCAGTAAGTTCTAAAATTTTTTACTTTATTGGTTTCAGGGATTTTTTTAATCCTACTGGAAGCAACAGTATTTTGCTTGCTGGTATACCAAGAAGATTGAAGATATTAAAGGTTAATTTAGAAACTTAAGCAGTTTAAAATCCATTTGTTTTTACAAACGTGTCACAGTCTCATCAAAAACACATGGTTTTTAAACTGCTCAACAATCCCAAATTAACATCAGAGCACTACGTTTGGAGAAAACACCAACTGGAGATCACTCAAGTCAGAACTGTGCTGTACAAAGATCAAATTTAGCCTCGTGGAAGAAAGTGGCACCTGGTACTGATTTTCTGATTCAATAACTCTGGCTTTTAAACAATCATATTCCTCACAGAGCTACAGGGATAAAATGTGATAAGAATTCCTGAACGGCGAGAGCACCAGAAGGTGAGGAAACAGACTTTGCTAAATCTTCTCCTCAAACTCCAATGCATGAGAAACCTTCCTTATTCAGATGCCATCAGCTGAGGTGCAAGCCTCACTTCAAGGTTCTTTTTGTATTATCCAACACAGTAAAAGAAACATAAGAGAACCTGGCAAGGGAGTCACAGTGGGAATGATGGTTTGGAAATCCTTTGTATTTCATTCCTGGAACTTCACTGGAACAACGGGCATCTGAACACCAATGAAGGTGACCGAGGAGACACATCACGGAAAGCTAAGCTGATCCAAGACTCAGTGTAGAGAGGGGAAAACCTCTGCCTGTAAAGCCCTAATCTTTCATTATAAATGTGGATGACTTCCTCTGTATTTTGTAATCAGCTATTTAATCCTAGACATAACTTGATCTGACAAAGCTCCAAACATCTGGGTTTTGATGAACTCATCTTTCCCTTCCTCCCTTTCTAATCTCTCAATTCCTTAGTTCTTCAACATTTGAAAATATCTTTATTTCCATACACAAAGATGACTCAGAGCTGAATTAGGAGTCAAAGAGATACAAACAAGAATGAAAAAGTTTCTAATGGCCATAAGTGGGAAAGAGTGCTGAAACGATCATCATTTTTGCAACCGGAACAAATATGAACTCACCTCTGCACTTCTTTGCCAACACACTAACATGGAGTGCTCCAAACCATGAAACCAAGGCCTTTTACCTTATAAATATTTACATATTAATTCTCAGAATATACATTTGGGACTCCAGATAAATACTTGCATCAAATCAGTGAAGTGCCATATTTAAACGAATTTTAAAGTACTTGAAATTTACACATTTATGCACTGCCATCTTTATATCGTTTGCTTAGCACTGGAATTTTTGAACACTCAAATTTGAGATGCAAAGACATACACATTGTTACAATGGATGCAAGAAATGGCTCACCTGAGGTCACCAAACAACCCAATGGCTCGGCCAGGAACAGGACAGGCTGCCCCCACCAGCCCTCCTGCCTTAGAGCACGGCGCAGGAGAGTGCTTAGCAGCACACAGAACCTTCCTCTTAACCATTCCCACAAATACTGCATTGCTACATGAGGTGTAAACATGTTTTTTAGCCCTGTGGGTTACAGAAATTGGCTTTTTCTCAGGAAATGCCAATTCTTCTTCTGTTATCAGACATGAAGAATGAGAAGAATACCAACACATTTGTAGACTTGGAGCCTACCACTTTTATCTTTCCTTAACTAAATAAACCAGTCCTACCAATTCATCATAGTCCCCAAAGCAACTTATTCTTGTTGCTCTCTTTTGACTCTCTCCAAATTGTTTAGAATTTCTCCACAGCTGGCACCACAACTGGTCACTTCAGCTTAAGCCTTTCAGCTCACAACAGCGAGCCCACAAGAGCATTTGCTTTTGATCTTTTGATGGAAGAGCATAATGCTCGATTGCACTGTAGTAATGCACTATATTGCCAGGATCCTTCTCGCAGTATTGTGGACTTTGCTGTTCATTAGTGCTGCCTTGCAAATTACCTTTTTCTTCCTAGCTGCAGTGGCTGTGCCCATCTCACTGATTTTTGTCCGAACAGTTTAAAAATGTATCAAAAGTCAATGCTGAACTGAAACACTGTGCCTGAAACTCCATCTTAGTTTTTTTTATGCAATACTTTATATTGCAGTTCAGACTTATTAAAATACTGAACAGTCCTTAAACTAAGAGAACCCTTAGGGACTATACTTGATGTGTCCTACTAATTTATCAGTGAACAACTAATAACTACCCAGAAAGCAGAGAAAGAGACAGAAATTCAAAGGCAAGCAAGGTCAGGAACTTTATTCTAACAGTGAATTCCCAGTCAAAGTCTGCATGCATGCTCTTACCTGTGAGGAATAAACTTGTGCTGATTGCAGGGTAAGACCACACTTGCACACAGGCAATGTTAAAGCAACAGCCATGCTGCTGGGTAAACAATGATGTGAAGCTGAAGCAATTTCTTTGCTTCTCTGCACTTCTAGTACATCTTCACAGCCAGCTGTGCACTCACTTCAGAAGATTCTCATCTAGACCTTTTTTTTTCATAGTCTGCTTCGATGACCAGAATATGAAATGGATGCTTAGAGTCCTACTAAAATATATGATACAGATCACCTGAGCAAATGCATCACTGGAGTGCGCCAATTCCAGCTAGCTCTTTGTAATTTCTTAGGCTCTCTGGCCAGTGTTCTGGGAGATGCTGACCTTCCAGCCTTTAGGAGAAGCTTACAATTGCCTCATATCTCATTTTTAAGGAACTGAAGCACCTACAAGACATCCTGAAAACAAAAGCAGCAGTCTTGTAAAATGCACAGGCAGCTGATTTGTGTCACACTGGCAAAAACCAGTACAATATAAACCAGGGTGGGAAGCAGTACATGCACAATATGCTTGTACACCTGTCTGCTAAATATGTCACTGTGGACACCATTCGCTTTTACAAGCAATAGCTTTAAGAAACAAATAGTTTAATTTTAGTAATTATACTTGTAATCACAGAATTACAAAGGTTGCGTGAGATCTCTGGAGGTCATTCGGTTTAATCAGTCACACAAAAAAAGGACCAGTTGGATCAGGCTGTTCTGGGCCATGTTCAGTCACGTTCTGTCCATCTCCAAGCACATGGAGATGCCACAATTTCTCTGAGCAGCTTGTTTTGCTCTCCAGTTGAGAATGGTTTTCCTTATTTCTAACTGGCATTTTTCACGTTGAAACTTGTGTTTGTTGTCTCCAGCAATAATGTGTCTATGTGAGAAGAATCTGGCTTCATTTTCTCAATATCCTTCCATTAAGCGGCTGAAGAAAAAAGAGGATCTCCACACCGCCTTATTCCCCCTAAGGGAAAAAACATCAGCTCTCCAAACCTCTCTACTTCTCTTATAATGTTTTCCAAATAATGTTATGTATTAAAAATGTTTTTTCACTGTAACTGCTGAAATATTCAGAGACACTTGTTACATATAATCATACCAAGACAAATAACCAAGGGTGGTCTTAGTTCTTGAACGAGCTAAATAATTTAAAAGGAAAACAAGACAAAGAGATGACCCTTTTCACAATATCTCATGCAGCTGGAAAGGGATTTTATTTACAATATTTAAATGCAGTACTGTGAAACAAACAACTTGGTTCACAGGCAGTGCACCCGCTGCTGAACTGTCACTGCCTGACATCCTGTCTTATCTGCCAAATTGCTCATTAGGTTTGGCAATTTTCACCTGCGCCTCCAGTTTATATTTCAGCAGGGAATAAACATCAGTCTGCTTTAACAATCTTCTGCAGTGAGCTTCCAACCTCTTCCCAGAAAGCACGCAGGCACAACACAAAAAACGCCTTGTGTACTGTAGGCTTAGAAAAAAGATGCAGCTGAAGTGATGAAATACAACAAGAAGTTTAACCTGGGTAACAGAAAAGCAGTAAAAAAGAAACAGCTAGATAAAAAACATAAATAAATCAACTGCTTGTATTGATGAATTGTGTTTTCACCGTGCAAAACAACACATGGGGATATGGGCCAGCCTCATTTCTGTTTCCACATTTATAGGGGAAGACTGAATTTGACACACACACACACACCCTCCAACCCCCCCTATGCAAAGTACAGGCTGTGTTTGTGCATGGGAAAAGAGGGACTCCAGATGAATATTACTTTTCCAGCTGGACCTGATCTAGCTAACCTTTCCCTTGCTGGGAGAGGAATGATGGTGTGATCTATAAACAAACAAAAGGGGTAGCATGGCAACCAGAACAAAGAGAGGAGGATCTCAGCAGGCCCTTGAGCCCCAGCCCTATGCACTGAGATGCTGCCTGGGAGCAGAGGGTGCAGGTGAGCAGCAGCACGAGGGCACAAAGCTGCGCGGCCGCGCGGGAACCGCTGCGGAGCAGAGCCCACCTCGCCCGCAAAAAGCACCAGAGATGTGAAACAAAACGTCTCAAATGCTATAAACCAATTTCAGATGGAATACTGTTTTTCATTTGTTAGAAGTAAAATATTCACCGCCAACCCTGCAATTAGCTGGAAAATTACAATAATTACAGCAATTTTGTATCCCATCTCCAATCCAATTAATAGATATATGACCTTGTCAACATGTAATAATCAGGATCTGCATCTACCGCAAAACTGGATGGGTTTTATTTGCTGAATAGAACTTACACAGTAAGAAGATAATTATTTGAAATACTGAGAATACCATTTGTATGCTATGCTTCACTTCACAAGTTATAAAGGAAATACAATAAGGATAGTATTTCCATTTTCAATGTATATTTATGAAATTCCTGAAATAGGTATGTTTAATATGGGATAATATTACTGCACTGGGATTCTAAGCCTGTGGTTTGGAACATTTAAAACCAAAATATATGTCAACATTTAAAAAAAAGAATTAGATAGATAGGAGAACAGCTCTGATTTCTGATAACGTATTTTATTACAAATTGTTTCACACACTTTATTTGTCCATGCTTTTATAAAAAGTGTCAAAGAGCTATAAACCTTACCAACAGTTTTAAAAGTCTTCTGTATTTCTAAAGACGTTTGTATTGAAAGGTCTCAAACCCCTTTTTGGCAATTTTAGCAATCAGTGAACTAGCCAAGTATTCCATGTATTTTCCAGAATGACACCAAAGGTAAGTGAGTTGTCCAATATATCACTGAATTTTTGTCTGTACTATATGATTTGGATGCAGTAACATTCATGTATTGTATAGTACACCAGATAATCACACTAAGGAGAAAATGTGTATGCATTTGCCTGCTCTAACCCCCGCTAAGCAGAGAACTGAGGAGGACAGTTTTTTGGCTTATGCATGGAAATGAGATGTGCATTTAGCAGTGACATACCCTAGTGACAGCAAAATGGAAGGGTCCTGAAATTCCACGATACTTCTTTATTCTGCCATTAATCCTTCCCTAATTTAATTCTATGTTGCAATGAAGCATAGTTACAGCTTGAAAAGATACACATTCAGCTCTATGTAAGCTAATTGTTAAATGTTATTCCCTTAATTTTACAGAAAACATTCTGGTACAAAACCCCTCAAACTTAACAGAGTGGTAACTTTTCCATTTGCATTTTACCTGACTGCTTAAACACAGATTTTATCCATTAAAAGAACACCTACACAAAAGCAGTCTCTTGGAAATTACACAGGGTTGTTTAAAACAGTGTATCTGTAGAATATCAAAGGACTGATAGCACTAACTTCTGCTAAGAATTTTCTGGAGTGGAGTCACTATTTCAAAAGTTCAGTGAGCAAAATTATAGACACTACAAATAAAAAGACACAATGCTTTATCCACATATCCATTCTTGTTTGCATAGTACTTTTAACAATGAAAATTACACAGTAAACTTCATTCCATAATTTTTCTTCTTAATAAGCTGAAATATTCAAAGAACCTGCCTGAGCAAGAAATGTGATAAGTAATTCCTGCTACACAGTTTTCCAACAAATGTTCACCACATTGAAATAAACAAAATAAAGGGATGTTTCTGGCTATAGTTTCTGCTTTTTAAAGAAGTGCATTTTTGCAACACAGTAAATGCACGTTTTAGCAGGTGTTTTTATGGAAAGGTGACAGGCATAACTAGCAACATTGACAGGTTAAGTAGAAAGTGCTCCTACCTTTAGCTTCTTTCTACCATTTTGTTCATTAAATGGAATAAAACTGGTAAACCAAAAATTACACCTTGCAGCAACTACATTTGGAAATTTCACTGTGATTTTCAGTGTGATGACAATTTTAAACTGGCAGCATAGAAGGAGCTTATGGCTCCTAAAAGCAAGTTTATAAATGATTTATTAAAAGAGAGCAGGTTTGTTTACTTGCATGCAAGAAGCATTTAGGCAGTTTCTCAGTTCTGATCAGCTTTCGATAAGGACAGATAATGAATAATTTTTCCCAGCAGTATCAATGGGTAGCAGCACTTGGCATCTTTGTAAATTTAGACAAAACACATTGAGGTACCGAGAACATTTACTCACTTGCACGAAGGACTGACGGGGTGACCTCAATTTCACTTGTTGCTTGGTAAGGCTGAAAGGCCGATGCTGCGTTGGAGCCAAGCTCACTGCCAAAAATCTCTGGGCTTTGCGTGCCTGTCGAGCTGGCGCTGGTGCCATCACCCCCATGGTGTGGATCCTGCTCGTCAAACACAGCCACGAGCTGCAAATGACAATTTAATCTACTGTTAAAAAAAAAAAACTCAACACCATCAAAGTGCCATTGCAGATCAGCATTTCATCATTTCTTCCCACCAAAGAGCCAGAAGTGTCTATCAGCAGAGACTCCAATCAATGCCTAGATCACAACATCATCAGCCCAAGGAAAGGCAGCCATTAATTGGATACTACAAAGGGTCAACAGCTCTGATGGGACGTGAAACTCATCACTGTGAGCCACAGAAAGAATGGCATCAAGTCAGGAAAGCAAGGGTTGCACCTTCCCCAGCAAACCACTTCATCTTACCCAGAAATGCAGAAAACTATCTGAGTGTGGATTGATGCCTGTGCACTGGAATTTAATATCTCTGTTTAAATACCTCTATACGCATCATTACTACAGAGTCAAACCATGAGTAAAACCACAGTTTTACAGAATAAAAACATACAACAAGAAGTTATGCTAATACACACTGAAAGCTACAGACAAAATGAAAAGCCAAGCAAGTGTTATTATCACAACCAGTTATCATCTATTACTCTGCCATCTATTGATCTATTATCTATTATTACGACCTAACTTGTGGGCTTCTCTTGCAAAAGTTCTTTAGTCAGATTTATGGAGATACTCTGTATTTGTTTGCAATCAACTTCTCCACGACAAGTTTGAAATCTCAAGTCCAATTTAGAACTTTGCCGAGTCAGTAATTTAATAAAGATTTACTAAATCTGTGTTCACCACTGCAAGAAAAATAGGAAAACATCATGGTGATTTTTGATAAACCTAAGATTTTTTTTCCACTGCAAATGATTTTATGCATTTATTTGAAACAAATAATTTATCCCAATTTATCTTTGGTAACACACTGAAAGAGATAATGCCAGCTCTTATACACATTTCATTTTAGAACTTAATTTTCAAGATAGAGAAAAAAGTTTTATGGATAGCAGCATTCTGCAGCCTGCAAATTAATCTATAATATAATATTTGAAAAGACATTTCTAAGAAAGCATTACATTCTTCTGTCCAATTTGGTAGGGTAAATGGAGCAAATCAACTTAAACCTATGCTGGTCTCTGCAAATTGTTTATTCTGTTAGAACAACAGCTAAAACCTTATGTAACCTAAAGGCATCAGAGGTCATTTTCTCTTTTTTTTTTTTTTTAAGCAATTTCAACATCATCTTAGCCAAAAGATTTTAATAATAGTCCCTTAACTCAAATTTAACTTACATAAGCATCAATGAAAAAATTTAAAACCGCAACTCTAAGCCCAAGTGGAAACCATTTGGGAATTCAGCTTTTGAAAGTATTCTCAGGCATTTACTCTTTTTAACCAATCGTTTTGAAATTACAGAGAGTAGCAAACTTCTGCCAATAATTCCATATCTAATGCAAATTTAGGCTCAGGCATCCAAAAAACAGAAAGAAAAAACTGGTAATGGATAAAGGATCCATGCTCTCTCCAGTGCCAGTTGAAAGGTAGGTAGCAGCAGGAAAACCAGACTGCAGCTGCAGACAGCTGGAACATGTTTTTACCATAAAAGTCATTATTTTATGCTTGAGAAATCTACACACAAAAGAGATCTGACAACACCAAAATGTCAGTAGCTCAAGATTATTGGAAATTTAATTTTCTAACACATTGTGAAATATCAATGCTTACAAAAATATGCTTCTAAAACTTTACTCATAACTCTCTTACTGTTTTATAGCAAACTAATTACCAATCCCTAGAAACTGGAAATAAATTAATCCACAACTGAAGTTCTGTAAAGTATTACAACAAAAGACAAATAAAGCATTTAAGAATCCTAGGCATGAAACACCAAATCTTTTTGTCCTTCGCGTGTCATGTATCAAGATAAATCCCCCAATTACATTCTGTTCCTTTGAGGCTGATTGAAAAATATTATTTGCTGTATGCAGCTGCAAGTATTTTATAGATATTATATATATGCAAAAAGGTATGTGCATGTAAATCTCGATATATGTTATCTCCTACTCTAAGTTGCCTCCAGCTTTTTGCCTATTCCAGACAGTCTACAACCTATAACTTCAGAACATCTAAAAATGAATGTTTCTTATTTCAAGCTTAGCTTTTGATCTTATCATTTTTTGCAGGTATTCACTATTTTGACAGCACCAAACCTTCAAAAGGCTTCAGTTCCATTAAAAGGCATACCAAGTTGTAACATTTTTTCAGCATGAAGAAACACAAGCCACGTCAGCCTCCTCCAAAATCTAATTAGCATTAGGAACACAGGTTAGGATGTTCACTGTAAAACAGCACTACAATGGTACACTCAGTCAGAGGACTGAGAATGACCTAGAAAGTCTTTGGGACTGGAAGACTTAATGCAAATAAACACTGTTGAATCTTGATGTCCAGACCCTGGTATGCCATTCTGCAATATGATGAGTTCGCAGGAAACAAGGACAGCCAAACCAAGCTGATACCAAGATGATACCAAGCATTTATCTCTGATTTCTCCAACACCCTTTATTTTAATCAAAGGAGATTATTTGAGAAGAGGAACTGTACTGCTGGAGGCCCAGAGATCACACCTCAACTACCATCCTTGCAGGAACAAGAAACGAAACAAAAAACTTTCAGAGATGTAGAAGGAACCACAGGAGTAGGTCACTGGAGCTATGAAGAATCTTTTGCTGCAGGAACCCACAGCGATAAACACTGCTCCAAGCCAGGGAAAAGGTCTCTCGGTGAGTCATGTTTGAAGGCCACAGAGATGTTTTTAATTTGGCAAAGAATGAAGCACACATTACTAGACCAGCTTTTATCAGCCTTAATGATAAGCCTATGGTATTTTGCTGGGCTTTAGATGTCAGATTTACAAAGAGAGTAGAAAACGAAGATTACTATCTTTTCTGGAATCATCTTTATTGTCAGGAGACTGCTTCCACGTTGATTATTTTCTTCTTTAATAAGAAATAAATGACTGAAGTTATCCTAACCTTTCAAGAATCACTCTATTATTTCAAATATTTGAAATGAGCTGCGCCTCCTATTCTCTGTTCTTCAGTTTTAGATCTCATCACTTGCAGTGACCTGAGAAACTCATCATAACATCCAATCTTATGCAGAAATGAACAGCAGAAGGACTGAATAAACCATAGTAATGCTTTAATAAAGAAAATAGCTTAGCTGTTCAATATTAGACCACTATCAGCCCTTTAAAAGAACTTCCATCAAAATTCAGTGAGTATTGGAGCCATTTGGATTGGTTTCATTTTACTTTTCTTTGTGAAAGACAAACCCACACCAAAGACCAAATACCATATTAACAACAGTTAATAAATAATAGTAATTATTATAATATATTTTATCCACCCCCTATTCCATGGGACTTCAACTTGAATGCATCAAAGATATGAGAATATGGTTTAATTGATTACAGTAGTTTTAATCACCTGGGGTAACAGGACTCCGCATTTTTCAATCACTGAACTAAAAATCTGCAAATAGGAAATAAAATCAAGTAAAAACAAACCACTTTGTCATCCCAAAACAACTGTAATAAACTATAGGCTTAATTTAGATTGGCATGCTTATTATAATATGGCAAAAGCAAGAGAAAGGTGAGAGGTTTTAACACCATCATTTATCACGGTAAGATGGCACAGGAAGTGTCATCAGTTTGAACAATGTGAGATTTTGGTCCCCAGTGTATGCGTATATAACTTTTTCAAGAAAAAATCACTTTCAAATATTCATTAACACATCCAGATATAAAGACAGCAGCTCTGTTCGGATGATAACTTATGGAAATGTTAATCCCATTTCAGCAATGGAATTAGAGTAAGTCTTCAAATGGTCAGCTGCATAAACTAAAATACTTTCTAAACTCCACAGCAAGAAATACAAGCAATCATGTGTGAATTATGAACAAAAGATACGATTCTTTTAAAAAGCAACAGCATTCAGTGTTTAACCAACCAGTTTTTCTTTTTTTAGAAATACAAAACCGCAGTAAAATTCAACAATTATCCCAGCTGTAAAAAGCATACTTGTCATCATTAGTACATGTCAAGAAGTGTGGGGGTTTTTTATTGCTATCCTTATCCTCTGAACACAAAAAAAATGGAGGAATATGGTTTAAAAACCAGCAAATTAATGCTCTTCTCTTTTGATTGACAAAGAGTCTTTCCATAGCAAACAGACAATGAAGGGAGAGTAACGTATTTTTTTTTTGCTTACTATATTAGCTTCATCCAGCAAATGGCTTACAAAGAAATTATTTCACAGCCTGAGGTATCAAAACAAAGTTTTACTGAGGCACCTTTAGCTCTGGGATAGGAGGAAGGCATTCCAGCCTATGACTGCATTCAGCCCTCTATAACGCCAGCTTGTACTGAATTAATTACAATCTTATTCTTTCTAAAAGAGAAGATGAGCTTCTCTATTGCTCTGTCTGGGACTCAACACATGATACTAACCAGGTTATATTTACTTAAATAAATAAAAGGCAAGAAGATTGATTTATTTTAATATTGACATAGCAGCAGCAGTCTGCATTCCAACATTAATTATTACAATTTCCGTCTATTCTAAAGTAATTTAAAATTAGTAAACACACATGCAGTCTTAATTAATAGACTAGATTAAGTACTTGAATGTTAATTAACTGGATTAAAAAACTATTTCCACCAGCAATGGCTGTTTACATTTTCATTAAGTACTACCATCATATAAACCAATTCATCACCATCAAATGGTCTGCTCAGGTCATCTCTCTCCAGCACAAAACCACAAAACCAGAAATCCTCCACTCCACAGAAATTCATAAAGCTAGAAACTTCTGCTGTGTTTTTCCACAACCATGACAAGATTGTCAAAAAGATCACTTGAATTTTGCATATTCCTAAGTATTTGTCCAAAACTTGCTAATTCTTTCATGATATTTATTGATTAATCTGATACTGGCTTATGTGTAGGCACCAGCAATAATTTCAGATTTATTTTAAAATCAGTTAGGATTACAGCTCCGTTCTCCTGCTAGAAAGACAGCAACTGATCCTCTGGTTTTCATATCCTCTGGGTTTCATAGAGGCTCTGCACTTCTTATCCACTCTTTATAACACTGAGTGAAACTGAAATCACTTACCTTTTTAGATTATTAGGAGCCATTTTAAATATCTGGTTTCTTCTCACCAGAAGGACACTTAGATAATTTCATACAAGAGCATTCCTAATTTGTTCTGGCTGTTCAGTGGCCAATTGTTCAGTAGTTAATCTGCTGAACAACCAAAAGTGCCGGGATTCCCCTGGCTGAAACCTGCACTTCCCCTCCTGGTCTATACAACTTCCAGATGTGGTCCTCCCTTTCACAGCTGCTATGGTCTTCTGGCATTTATGCTGAACAGCTTCTCCTGCAGGATGCCCATCCAGGGACAAAACTGCCTTTCACACAAGCTGTCATTTTTCTGGCTCCAGGAGAACAGAGAGCACAGACCTTGTGAGGCAGCTCCAAGTGATGGAGCAGCTCAACCACACACCTCTGGTGAGGCACCAATGCTGTCAAGGATTCTGGTTCTCAGTTTATGCTTAATAACTGAACTTTTTCACAGGGGACTTATGGTCCTTGAATATAGATTTTGATGGCCCAAATGAGATTCTAAAATCTAAACTAGCCTTGTGAAAATAGCTTCACCTGAAGTAGCTACTTCAAGCATTTCCTTTAACCCCTGATGCCAGAGGGTTAAGCCTAGCCCTGTCCTGCAGCCCCCACTGTATAGGTCTCTGTCTGCACTCACTGTGACAGCCACCTGGGCTGCTGATCTGGGAGATTTAGACCCCTCTCACAGCATGGCCATACGCTTTCAGACGTGTGCAGCAAGTCACTGGGAAGAGGACATGGAGGAGGCTGGCAAAAAATTTAAACATGAACATCACTGGCATCCTTTCCTCAGCAAAAAGCATTTGCAGTCTCCAGCCAGCCTGTACAGTGAACTAGCAAGGCACCAACAGCACTGACTACACACATCCTCTGCAACCATGACAAGTGAGGGAGACTGCAAGAGAATATAAGCAGAGCTCTCTAGCAACTCTTTAGGGTTGGCAGAAACCACCTATACCCAAAGCAGTCTGTGTATTACTCAGCCCATGTTACAATGCAGAACTAAGGAGTACTTGTTTAATAAGGCCCAGCAGTAAATCAAATTTCAGCTAATGGCACCTCAGACTCCATAACATCCCAAAACTCAAGTTGGTTGTGAATGAACAGATGAGTGTAAGAGAAAAAAACCTCCATAAATTCAGGAAAATTTCTAGCAAGGGAGTAGCCAATTATTATTTAGAAATGAAAGAAACTAAATACAAAATCAATTCGTAGGTTTTCTGATGACTGAACTGACTTTAATAGCCCCATAGCAGACCCAAATTCTTATTATTCCTTGAGCTTCACTTTTCTACATGGCTCATTAAAAACCCATTTAAATATAACTACTGTTTCAATGAGCTGGTAAGAGAAAATACAGAAAAAAATAGGTATTTTCACAAATAATACACTACTGGCCACAGATATTAAAAAAAAAAGAAAAAATCAATTAGCAAAATAGCAGCATCTAAGAGTCATTCTGTGCTGGATGTGCAACCTGAACGTCCCCTCTACAGATTTAGACATCATCTGCATTTTAAAAGGAGAAAAAGGGCAAGCACAGTTTCAATTTAGGATAAGCTGTAGCACAAACAACAAACCTCTGTAATTTCAAGAAAATCATTACATGTCCTAATTAATCACTTCAGCCATGAAACCAGAACTAGCTTTTCATAAAACTTTTCAAAGTAAAATAGCTGGAAGGGAGCCAAACAAAGAACTTTTCACAATAACTTTACTGTATTACAGCTTTTGGAAAAATAAGGACATTTAAAAGGGTCACATTCCACTATCATATTAATACTATTAGATTTTCAGTGGATTATACAGAAGCGTAAGCTCATACAGAATCACAGAATAACCCAAACTGGAAGAGACGTCCAGAGATCAACTGTGGCAGCCGGTGAACATACCTTTATGTTAAGGCGACCAAAAGGCCCTCCCTAGGGTGCATGGTTCTGTTTAGTTAACCTATTCCAGTTTGAATTCCCCAGTTGGCTGCCGGCCTTGGCCCCTCACTGCTCCCCCGGGGCTCTCCCATTGGTCCCCTCTCCCTGATCCCACCTTTTCCCCGGCCTGGGAAAAACCCAAAGTCAGCCATTGTTCTCCTATTTGCCCCTGCGACTTTCGACAGTGAAGATGCAATAAATGCTCCTGCTGGAATGCAGGCAAATACCCTTCCTGACTCTTTGCTACAGACTTAATACTGAACCTGCCCAGGCTCCTGTGGGAGCATGCAGGACCCCATGGAGTCAGGAAGGAACAGTATTAATCAACTAGTCCAAGCCCGTGTTCAAACCAGGGTCAGTGAGAGGAGGTTGCTCAGAGCCACATCCAGCTGCATTTTTTAATAACCTGAAGTATAGACAGTCCACAACCTCTCTAGGCTCTCTCCCAACACTTGGCCCTCTTGGTTTTAAGAAATTCTTTTCCCTATATCGAGTTGAAACTTCTTGATAAAATGTGTCTGTAGTCCCTCACATTACTCCTGTGCACCTCAGAGAAAAGTCCAGTTCCATCTTCACCATCCCTGACACAGAGCAGTCACATCACGAGTGTTGTGCCTTGGGGAGCCACACAGTCACAGAGCACCCCTGAAGGTCCCCCTTTCCCTGTGATGGCTTCTAGCCCGCTAATTCACCCTGACAGCCTCTGGCTGGGCCAGCACTGTAATGTCTTGCTCGTATTGAGAGAGCCAAAATATTCAAGAAGCAGATAGAAATAATCACAGAATCACAGAATGATTTGGGTTGAAAGGGACCTTAAAAGATCATCCAGTTCCAACCACCCTGCCATAGACAAGGGCACCCTTCACCAGACCAGGTTGCTCAAAACTCCATCCAACCCGGCCTTTAACAATTCCAGGGATGGAACATCCACAACCTCTCCAGGCAACCTGTTCCAGTCCCTCACCACCCTCACAGTAAAGAATTTTTTTCCTAATTTCCTAATATGTAATCTAAACCTACTCTCAGTTTGAATCCATTCCCCCTTATTCTGTCACCGGATGTCCTTGTAAAAAATCCTTCTCCCTCTTTCTCGTGCATTCCCTTCAGGTACTGGAAGGTGACTGCAACTAGGTCACCCCAAAGCCTTCTCTTTTCCAGGCTGAACAATCCCAATTCGCTCAGCCTTTGCTCACAGGAGAGGTGCTCCATCCCTCTGATCATCTTGGTGACCTCTGGACTCACTCCAACAGGTCAATGTCCTTCCAGTGCTGGGACCCCAGAGCTGGATGCAGTGCTCCAGGGGGGTCTCACCAGAGCAGAGCAGAGGGACAGAATCCCCTGCCTCCCCAGCTGCCCACCCTGCTTTGGATGCAGCCCAGGCTATGGTTGGCATTCTGGGCTGTGAGTGCACAATGCCAGCTCATGTCCAGCCTAATCACTTCGCTGAACCTGTTGCCTACAGACTTGCTCATACAGCCCTGCGTAGAGCTGGGCATCTCTACCACAAGGGCAGTGCTGACCCACATTCATCGGGTTCTCCACCAGCTCTGTCCCTACCCAGGAAGCAGCCTCCCAGCCCATACTGCTGAGTGGGGTTATTCCAGCCCACATGCAGGACTCTGCATTTACCTTCACTGAACGTAATCCACCCTGTCAGAACCTACAAGATAAAATAACCACTGCTGGAAAGTACATCATAGGTCTCAATGAAAGTCATTCCCAAATCTGCTGACTAAGTAAGCACCCCTCACTTTCAAAGCTCAACATACCAAGTTAAATCGTATTTGCAAGATCAAAACTCATCTATTGATTTGAAGGACACTTTAATTTTACAGGTAGTTTTAAAATCTTCTGCTTTCATGATTCTTTAAATCTAAGAAATTATTCTGAAGTAAATATACAAGCTTTTTATTAAAACATCGCTTTAGATTATTCATTTCCCATGGCACTTTGATCTGAGAAATTCTAGAATCAATATTAAATTGCAATCTAATCTTCTCCCAGTAGGACTTAAATCCAGTTTTAGGTACTATCCTGCAATTTCACAAGCTATTAAAAATATTTTAGATATATTTAAAATGTTAAAATATTTAAAATATTCATTTAATATTACACATATTTTAAAGATTTTTTTTTCCCTTCTGCCCCTTATTGCTGAGCAACAGTCTAAAAGCAAGCATGACAATGGCACCCTGTAAGAGTCGTTTGCGTTCATTCCGTCTGAATTGCTCTTGATTTGATCTCCATGGTATAAATCACGCTAAGGCTTAGACAAAGAAATAAGACAATAACTGAACAGAGTTAAAATTATTACAAGGACTGTTAGTGGTGGCTGACACTGAGCTGCCTGCTTGGTTGGCTGGATTTGGTTCTCCACGACCTCACACCTTGCCTGTACGAGACACCACTTCTGCATACAGTGCACTGTCCAAGAGCTGAACCGCCAGCCCACACGTACAGACCGACAGACACAAGGACACACAGAGCACACACAGATTACCTTGCAAAGCCCTTCTGAGGTGCTTACCTGGCTAAACCTACTGCACAGACACAGCAAGTCCAACACCAGGGCTGGATCTTGGCCTTCGTGACCAGCTAACTCCCACAGCCACCCACATCTATCAGCTCTTACAGACAGACAACCCAGAAATGCAGGAGCCCCACATTTCATGAAGCTGACAGAACGGGCAGAAGGACATCGGTGCCAGGAGGTGAGTTTCTCTTCAGCAGGGCATACTCACGTGGCCAGGAACAGGTCTAGAAGCTGCAGTTTGTTACTTTAACTCATGCTTCTGAATGCTGCATTTCTGCTGTTAATTGTAACCTTGTGAAGGAACCCTACCCAAGCTCTTGCAAGTAGCTACTGATCCCGGCCTTCCCAGTGAACGCATTCATCAGCACTGGTACCCACGGGGGTTAAGCTAAACCCTGCTGAAAGAGTGGGCAGTGCCATCACTGCACCCTGGTCTCGCAGAGGATGGAGTCAGCCATGGGAACCCAAAAAGGAGAAGAGCAGCAGACACATCTTCACTGCAGAACTGGTTTGGTTAAGATTATGGGGTAAAGACATTTCTGATCTTACAACTAAAAACAGAACTACAGTTAAGAGTGCAGAAAGAGAGAATATCATCCTAATTTCTTTTAAACAATCTTGTTTTTCTTTTATGCTTCTCAGTAAAAATGCAGATATTATGCTTAGAGAGAAGTTTTCTTCCCATAATTGTTACAAGCCCTCCATATGACAGGTACAAAAATGCTTAAATCCATGCTTATTTGGGCTATGAGAACAGCTGGAGAAAATATCTCTGTTCTAAATAGGAAAGTTTTTCAATCACAAAGTTTTATCATGGAATTTTTTAAATGAGTTGTTTCTTCACCAACTCTTCCTTTGAAAGCATGTGTAATAGTTTTCTGTATATGCTGCCCTATTATTTTCTTAAATCCTCAATTTATACAGAAAAGATTTCTTCTGAAATCCTTTTGTACAAACAGTCCTCTTGTTCACGGCTAAGGACACACTCTGCAAAATTACCACAATATGTGATTCGCCATGGTATCTCCTTAGCTCATTTTGAAAAGAAATAGGAAAAAATTATATCTATCTTGGCTTTAAAGTGGTGCGTGAAGAAAACATGGTATCAGAAGAGAGACTGCTGTGCTTGGGAAGGAGCTGGGGCACATCTGAGCGTGTGAGTAAGCTAATTTCATCTCCTCCATTTTTGATTCCTCAGCATAAACGAGGATATGCGAAACACACTGAGGACAATGATGTTAACATTACTTTTGAAGCAATTTTACACTTTTAGAGCACACTATGAATGTCTGCCTTCTTTTCTAACAGGCCAAGGCTCAAAAGGATACCCTGACTGTACTCCATGCAGCTGAGCCTGTGAGTATGGGATGACTCTGCAGGTCTGCAGATTTCCAAGTCAAAAGCATGGACCGTACAGGAGTTCAGTATTTTATTTCTGCCACAGAGGTCAGCAGTTAAGCAGTGACGCTATGCAGTAAGTAATCCAGACACTGGGTTATTAGAGAGGCTGGTGTGACATAGCAAGATATATTGCTGAAATAAAAATGTATTAAATCTTAACGGTTGTCTCATCTGTCATTGGGAGCTGCAGTCATTGAGTACCAAGAAAGAAATGGTTTCAGAAACCTCCAAAAAAAGACGAGGCTTTCCATTCCTCTGCTACAGGATCAAAACAGCAGGATTAAATTCTAAGATGATAATTTCAGCTGAGGTACAAAAAGGTAACTAGTTAGTTAAAGCACAGGACAATCTTTGCAAGCTTATTAAACTTCAAGAAAATAGATTTTGTAAAATACAGCTCTTCATTTTATATAGCGTGTGCTGTTCAGTGTAATTTGCATGCAAAAGCCAGGAGAATGTGATTAAAAATACCCATCTAGAGACACAGATGAAAAACTTCAAACATTTTCTGATTCCCTTCTGTTCCACTCATTATTTCAATACCTCACTACAACAAAGGAATAGATAACACTTGTCCTTGACACTAGCCTAAATTATCTTCAGTGTGCAATACAATACCGATTAAATTAGGCTTATTTTAAATAAACGTCAAGGTCTGTTCAAAAGGTAAAGCTGTGTGCCTTTTGCCTTTTGTATAACATATCCCCTCCCCACCCCCCAAATTTTTCAGAGGTCTGAAAAACAATGAGATATGGTGCTTTTTTAAACTAACTTCATTATCTAGATTTTAAAAAAATCATCAGAGAGAATCATTTAACTCTGACATTTAAGACAACAATAACAGTATTCTTCATTTTGTGTATAATGACAAAAATAACCAGCACATTAGACAATTATTCTTGCCTACCTTCTTTAAATAAGGTTCTAAAATACCCTAAATGCAACTGACTGCTTGTTCCCGCGTGACTAACAGTTTTTATTACTTGAACACGTAACAATAGTGAAAACACTGCAACTTAACTTACATTAGGACTATCCTTACAAAATTAAGAATAAAAGGTAGCTGTGCAACAGCACTGGGCTGATTGTAAATGACACATACCAGGAGATCCATGGAGGTTATCCCATCCTGTGGCAATCCCCAGACACAGGATCTTGACTCACCACAGTTATTATGTGAACCTATGCCAAATACGGAGCTCTGGTCTTAAGCAAAACACACTCCTTAGATAACAGTTGATAGTCCAGAAAAGGAGAGGATCTTCCTAAACACCTTTAGGTTTTCTACACCTAAGAAAATTACAGTGATCTCTGAATGAATTTCAAAGAGCTTGGTTCATCCGCATCCAGGTAGATTTCCATCTACCACAGACTGTAACCTGCTAGGAGGAGGTAGTGCCTCTGTTTATTTCCCACAAAATACCAAGTTTAATAACTTAGTAGCAGAGCCCCAGGGACATTGACTAAAACCTGGGCTCCCAATGCCAAAACCATTTTCAAAATTATCTGGAGCCACTTTTTTAACAGTAATTTGGCAGATAAGGATGCCTTGTGGAAAGGCATCCCATGTATTTCCTCCCCATAAAATTGCTAGAAATCTGACACCCAGGTATATTTGAAACTCTGCTTTTAAAAGCCACCTGGCAACTTTTCAAATCTGACCTCTTATGTCCTTATGAACACAAACAGGAAAACAAAAAGCGGGAAGAAATAAGAGAGTAAGAAGGGAGAACCTCAGAAAGAAACTAGCAGGTTAATATCATGACATCCATCTTGAAAACATATTCACTGGTAGTCAACTGCCTGTCTTTCTATGAAATGCAGGAATGACCAGTAAAGCACGTCTCTGATATTACTCTAACAATAATTTTGCATGAGTCTGTGATTCTTGACTACTTGTTGCAGAAGCCTCCACCACCTTGCAGTGCTCTTTCTTTACACAGGGATGAAGAATTAGAGCATTATAACCAAAGAAACAGGAACATAAATAGAGACTTCTGACAGAATTATACTTCTAAATCATTTTGTGTGAAAGAATCCAGACTTATTTTCGGGATTAATTTTGAAAATTAATTCCCTAAATCACTGTGGAACTGGGACCAATGCAACTACATCACCTAGATAAATACAAAAAACATGTAAGAAAAAAAATTACCCAAAAGAGAAATTACAGTTGTATGCACAATCATTTCAAGCCACCAAAGTTGGGACCAGACTATCATTCTTACATTTTACCTTGACTCACCCCATATCCATAAAATGCATTTTTCAACACATAATATAAGCGTCATGCAGCCTAGGGAAGGAGACACAAGCATTGCCAAAACCCATCAGCTTCAACTTGTGGACAAGGACTGCACTGAAAATCTCAAAACAGATCCCTTCCATCCTGTAGGTCCCCTAACGCTTCCCCATCTCCTCAGGGCTCATCTAGCCTATATTTCTCCTCTTTGCTCTCCCAGAAAAATTAAGGTTATAAAAGTAGCTGACGCTTCATACCAGGCCAGCAGGCCTGTCCCTGGTTGAAGTGTCTATATTTCATACTGACTTCAAATATTGTTGTAAGGTTATTGAAATCATTCATGATTTTATCTGTGCCAAATGGATCATTACACTGTCAACACTCATCTTTATTATGCAAAAATATGCAGAACTTAACATCTTTTGTTGAGCTGGCAAAACAGTATATTCAGTAGTAACTCTGTTTTTCATTAAATTTTGCACAAGGTTAAAGAGTGTGTGGAATCTGATTACCAAAGCCTCCATTCAAAAACATCACACAAAACAAGCTGTTTGTCTCACGTAGCAAAAGATTATTTATTTATAACGTACAGACAAAGAAATTCTTCTGATTAATTTATAGTTTCCTTTAATTTTTACTATTATAAGTTAAGGGTTGAAATGGGGGGGGGGTCGCGANNAATCGGCGGGGGGGTTCGCAAGATCTTTTTTCTTTTCTCTCTTTTTTTTACATGTTCTTGTGTGTGCACCTAACAATCCTGCTTGATGGAAACTGTCCTCAAACTCCAAGGCTACCTTCAATCTTGCCTCCTACCTTCCACTGCACTCTAAATGTCTTTGAGCAGAAACAGAAGTGAATTCAATCTGGTTACTTCTCACAAAAGAATCGTTTCTTGGGAAGCTCCAGCCATCTTGAAACAGCTTTTCTGACTGTCTCATTAAATCTTCATTTAATTCTTCTTTCTTTGTATTTCTCCTGCCACATTTAATCTTTGCAATTGTATGAATTTTTAGAAAGCCTTTTTGGGGTGCAGTTTGTATTTTGGTGCCACACAAAGCAGATACATTGCATAAGGCTAACACAGGTAGCTGGGTAAATTATGCTGTCAAAAGTGATTAACATTTAAAAGGACTAAACAGAGGAAGCAGATAATACCTCCCAGATCTGCTTTTAATTAAAACATCTTAGCAATTATTATTAAAAGGCAAAGACTGCAAATGAGAGACAGCATAGCTTCTAAAGAGAATAGTTTTTTATATTTTTCATTAGGGGTCACCTTTTCTCATGTGCATGACCACTTTTAAATTACCTGCCTCACTGGAGACCATTCACTTATTAAAAGAACTTTGTCCACACTAAAACAAAAAAATACATATTTAATCAGAAACATTTGTGCATTCATTACTGTTTCAAATGTCCTTGCTTCAAGATAATGATGCCCCTGACTGAAAGCAAACCGTATTTCAGTCTCTGTGCCTAACTGTTGTATCCCAAATGATTTCTCTACTTTCCAAAATAATTACCAAACATTGTATCACCTATGCTAAAACAGTAGAAGGGTATCACCATTGAGCCCCATAGTAGGTAAAATGAATAGCACATACCAGGAAAGTCTAACGCGTGTAGCCTTTGCACATAAATCAAACCGCGTTACGCATTCTGACAGCTCCATCTAGCCACAGCTACACAAAAGTAACCTTATCCCAGGCACAATGAATTAATTTACATTCAGCACATACCGGCAATTGCAGAAACTCTTGTGGTCAAAAGTGTCCTTTCCAGAACGACTACATCGTTTAACAATTAGATTAACACTTTCATGATCGTATCTGTGCTTCAGATTACTTGGGTTTCAGAGAAAATCAGGATCAGAAAAGTCATGTTTTTAAAGGCCCCAAAATTAGAGCATCTGGATAATGTCAGGAACAGATGCTGAGATCAGAACTTGGCAGGAATTCCTGAGATGGGAGCCTCAAACGTCTTGGGGAGAATGCAGAGCAAAATGGGATATAACACAAAAATGCAAAGCATACAGAGTGTGAGAGAGGCAGCATGCAGGCCATGCACATCTGATGGAGCAGATGAGCAAGAAAAATAGCAGAATAGTCAGCTTCCAGAAGTGAGGGGAAGAGGAGGGAAGCCTCCTCGTCGTGAAGCTCCAGTACCACCAGTGTACAAACAAGCAGCTCATGGACCAGCCTCTGGAAAAGGAGCTAACTACCTTAGGTATCCTGCTCTGTGTGCCCAGGTGTGTATATATAAGTTCAGCATATTAAAATAATTTGAGGAAATGAACTGTCATTTCCTGATATGTTCTTATTTTCTACAACGCCAACCACTGTTGACCTGACTGGTGTAAAGATCAGGCCCTTAAAAGTGATCCAACTTTCAGACACAGAGAATGGCTGTAACATCTTCCTCAGAAACCACCACGGGGTACTGAAATGCACTTTGATTAGACCTAACTTTAGGCACATGTTTTAAAGCACTGGCCTGAGACTGTATGATGAACAGAGGCAGTGCATCTCCTTATCATATCCATAATCATTGTCATTATCAAAGTCCTTATGAGAAGGGGCAAATGGCTGAAAAAGAATTTTTTTTGCATTTTGAGTTGTAGCCAATACAATTTACAGATCACTGATAAAGCATTTTGTCCTTAAGCTGATCTAAATTAAAATTTTAAATTATGTTAGTTTACCAAGAGTACTTGAGCTGTGCTAAGTCTCTTAAAACTCCAAGTGATAAATCCTCAGGTTTCAAATACGTAATATTTCCATGTCACACTTAATTCCAAAATAACTAATGCAGAAGAAAAGGAGACTAGTCCTCAGAGGTGGACTAGTGCAGCTGCCTAAAAATGCAAACAAGTGTAAATCTGTCAGACCACGGTGCTTGTACCAGGACACGCAGAGGCATTTGCCCCAGCTAACATGTAAAAAGCTCAATCCAAACTGAAATTTTAAATTCCCTTAGAAATCACACAGAAAAAAAGAAAATGCAGTTCCCACTACATGCCAGTTCCCACAAATGCTCCCTCAGCTTGGCAGAGAGCAAAGAAAAATCAAAAGGCAGAGAGCAGAGGGGCTGCACATCCCCCAGCCCAGTCCACCCGCACGCGCTGCCAACCACTACTGTCTTTCAAAACTAACCTCAATAAGAACTACAACAACAAAAAAAAAACACCTTAGGATGCCATTATTACACTGAGCTCCAAAGATGGACTCACTTCTTATTCCTGACTAAGCACCTACTTTGGATGTTCTGGTACAGATATTTCTGAAATGGGAAAGGCAAACACCACCTGGACTGTCTCCACCATCCTTTCACATTCAGACATCATGGAGAGACAGGAGGAAAAGAGAAGGGAAAAAACCAAGCAACAAACAAGAGAGGAAAGAGAAGTTACACTGTACTGGAATATGTCATTTCTATTTTGGCACTGGTAGCTTAGCATTGTCCAACACAGTTATTTTATGATCTCAGATGCCTTCACACTGCTCAAAGGTGAGTGGAGAATAAACATACGAGCATTTATGTAAGGGAGGAGTAGTGTAAGCATTTGTATAAAATACAGCTGTATCCTGGCTCCCTGCACCAGCCAGTGGGCAGGTAGTGCACTTTTTTTTTTGGAAGCATATCTACTGGAAGCATTAAAAGGTAACAAGGGCATTCAGGGTGGGGAGCAGGAGGCAGCAGCACAAGCAGTGATGCCAAGGCAAAGGGAAGACTCACAGCATGGGATGCAGGAGTGGAGATTTCAGGACCAGCTCAAATGGAATGCACAGTGAATGCAGTGCTGGAATTAAAGCACAGGACTGACATCCACACATGCTACCAGAACGGGATAGGTAACAGTGATGTATCTCAGAGCCAGCACATACAAAGCAGCCTCCCCCACCCCTCTATCATGGGATTTAGCAGTTATTAATTTGCAGCTGAAATTCGGGAAGTAAATTGTGCTGAGAAGCAGACACGGCCAACGCTTCTTCTGAGGCCACTTAACTCTGCCCCCAGTAGCACTACTGTGCTTAATCTCCCCTTTCTCCCCCATCACTGCCAGAAAGCTGCAATCTTTATATATATATTTCTGTTCATTCTTTATCTGTTGCCTTGCATGAATAAAGTTTAGTTTATGAGTTTATTTTGGATCTGTTACCAGCTATATTCTTTCAGTTCTAATTTAGCAAACTGTATGCTGAAAATGCCAGGAGGATCCAATCAAAGCTTTGGTATGTGAACTATCTTTTGAGAAAACAACTGAGCATCATCATCTTGGTTTTCCAACAATCCCTCCCACAAGTAAACTTCAGCTCCACCTGGAGCTATTTACGTGATCGTTTCACTCCACTCCCATCCCTAAAACTCATGAGTGAAGGAACTTTCCCGAGTATCCAAATACCTACAAACACCAGGACCAGCAGATGAACCTACTCGTAACTTGGAGAAGAAACTGTGGCCCTGGTGTGAATCACTGCAGAGCTGAAGCATCAGGTGTTCAAGAGGACAAGTGTTTCTAAGAACTCAATTCAGCGTTTTGCATTGCTCTTTCAAGCAAGAATGCAGCGCGTGCCCTGTATTCTGGATTCACACAATGCACCTCGACACTCCATGCTTCCCAAAACAGAGACCATGGTACATGCTCAGCCCAGAAGAGCATGTATAAGGTTTGTGTAAGGAGGAGGTTGCTCCACCTCAGCTGATTGCACAGAAGTGGAAAACTACAGGGAAAGGCAGGTGAAGAAATGCAAAGCACACTCAGCTTTCAAAAGTATAGAACAGCTTGGATCACTCACCAATCCCCTCCGAAAAAAAACAAAAAACTTTTGAGACTTGTGAGCAAAAGCAATGAACAGTTCAATATAGGCTGCTCTGAATATTGCATTGGAAGTACATTGGAATCTAATTTACACTTTGCTGATCTAATGTACTTTTCCATTCACCTTCCAGCAAACACTTCCTATGAGAAAGCCCTGAATTTGAACTTTTAGAACAGTTTCTAAATCCTGTAAAATAAAACTATACTGATTTAACAGCATGCTTGCCTTTTCACCATGTTCACTTTGATCCTAGAAATCTAGTAATACAGAAGAATGAAAAAAAACAAAACCAAAAACCAACAAAAAACCCTGTGCCTACATAACTTTAAAAAATCACTCAACCGAGGCACTCAACATGTGATTATTTCTCATCAGAAACACATATTCAACACAATTTTTTCACTTTATAACATCAAACTAGGAATGGGGTTTGTTTTTTTAAGAGGTTCACTCAAAGTCCAGTGTATCTTGCATGCAAGTCTGTCAGGTAGAAACAGTTCAAACTGAGCTGACAGAGACCAGTTTCCTAAATTCCTCCTGCAAGGTTTCTCTGCAGAGCAGAGTCAGACAAGGAAACAGCACAAGTTTTAGTGTTGGCAAAAGGCATTTGGTGGTGAAACCTGAAGGGATGCTTCTACTTCCTCCTTCCTCTAATCCCTAAATAACTCTTTGGAAAGCTTGGATGATCTGTCATTTGGTAAAAAATTGAAGACCACTGACCAACTTTGGAATGAAAAATTTCACATCAATGTATCATCTGTCTGCTGTGCTCCCCAAAACCCGGGAATTGGTTGGTTAAAAATCCAGAACTGCAACTCCTTCCACCATAACCCCTGAAGCTGAGGATGGGGCAACTCTCCTGGAGAAGGGCCATGCACCATGGATGCCAGTGGGCAGTACAGAGCCTACCAGGTAACGTTTGCTCTGAGAAAATACCCATGCAAATAGGTCACAGCTGTCGGCTTGGTCTTAGCCACACAGGAGCCTCCTGACTGCCTGGGAAGGGCAGGACACTCAAACAATTCCACTGTGCAGCAATTTGTGTGCTGATTCCAGAAGCATGTGCACCCTCCAAAACCAGTGTATGGAGAGCTGGCCAACATCAGCACCCACAGAGGCACCACAGCTGGAGAAAGAGGAGGGCTACCTGCACCACTTACAGCTACAGGCTACTGTTGGTCATAGAGATCCTTTGTATGCTCCTCCTCATACCTCTTTGTTAAGGTCTAATTCACCAAATAAGAAAATGGAGATTATGCATAAAATTTTATATTCTGTGTTCAGTAATTGGCCTGCAGTAGGCACCAATACTGGTGGTTGCAAACTAGAAGATGCTTCAAAGATACAGGTTGTGACTATATTCAGGCTATACTGTTTCACTGAGGCATCTCAGTCACTCCTGCCAGAACCCAGTTACCAATGCCAGCTAAACCCATAGTACTATCTTTGCACATATATTCTGGAAGATGTTTTTCTGATACCCCAAAGTCTGGGGTTTTGCACGGCTGTTAGCAGAACAGCTAGCACAAGGAGCACCAAGTACTACATTGTCTGGCACCTATTCAGCAGCCAGACACACTTCCTACAACCTGTGCACCAAACAGTCTCCTACACACTCAGCTCATTCCATTTAGATCCTGTCATGCAGCAGACTTAATTTTGCAAATTGACCTTAGCATTAAACCATTAAAAAATTGACTTTGGTAATATTTTTTTCCTGGAGAAGTGTTGCATAATTTCAGACATCAGCCTTAGATTCTTGCTTTTAGACCAGTTTCTGCATATTAGCAGGGAATTCAGCATGTCTGATTTGAATGGCTCTCTGGAGGGTGTAGCCGTCTTCCACTAGCAGCATAGACATGAGGATACCAGTTTAACTTTAGCACAATTCCGATGCCTAAAATTAAGAAACATAAGTACCCATCTGTGTTACTCAATTGCAAAGATATTTGAGAAGCGAAGAAAATAATAAAAAAGAACATTGTATAATTCCACTTAAGAGCTGTAGTTCCAATTATTACACCATTAGATGTTAACAAATATGAGAACTGCCACCAAATATCATTTACAACATTTAAGGAACCTATGTTCAAAGAGGAGCAACTATAGTAGTATTACATGCTGCGCATCATCTTAACTACGTGGCTTAAATCACTGAACAATTGACTAAAAGGCTACAAAAATGTAATTTATGAGACTGACATGGCTCTTAATACAGTGTCCACCAGTTGCTTTCCAGACCAAGGCTAATGTTTTTAGCCTAATCTGAAAGTAATAAACAAAGGGCTATGAAGTGTTCGTAACACCATCCATTCCATGATCTGATTTTTATTTTGAAGGAGTAATTCAAACTGCATCAAAATGACATGATAGGTCATTTTCACATGTTTGACTCAGCAAACTAATAAGAATTGACTGTGCTGAAGTAAAAAAACGAATCAGAGACAAAAATTTGGATCTTTACTATTGCATATATGAAAAGATCTTAGATTATTTTGACAAGTGTCCAGTTGAATTAGTCAGACAGGCAATCAGTCAAGTGTTTATTGCTGTCACACAGATGACCGTGGAAAGCTACAGCATCATTTTAATTAAAACACTGAATGCAAGTTAGAAAAAATTTTTGTTAAAGGTACTCATAATCCCCCAAACCATCTACATGACATATGTAACCATAAACACTGACTGCCTGCAGGTCCTAGTGTGACCCACAGCAGTGCTAACCCTCACGAATGACACACAGTCTAGACAAAAGCTGAAACTAATAAGGGGCTGCCTGCCCCCGGTTTCCCTGAAATTGTCCGCAAGCAGAAAAGAAAGTGATGATTTGATTTTTAGCCATTGAGCCCCGTGCAACTCTTGGCTGAAACTGCCCCTCACAGGCATTTACAAGGAACACAGCCCAATTTTTGTTTGCAGGTCATTGTATATACAACCCAGTAACGCAACCAAGTGTAACTCTGCCTGCCTCAGTGAATAACCCCACTCAGCTGCACTCTGACAATCAACTAGGAAAGGATTCCTTATTTCAACTAGGGCAGAGCTGCCACCACAGCAGCTTTGGGAGACATAAGGACTGCAGAAGCAGGTGTCTCTTTAGATTTAGGATTCCCGATCTGCCTGCCCATTATTAATGATCCACCTACTGTGTTCTTGTGAAATATGAATCTTTTCAAGCACTTTAAAATCCCATGCACAGGCTATTTTCCATTAAAGACTTACAGTCTACAGTATTACACTAATTAGGTGACTGAGGTGGGGAACAGATTCAGGCAGCTGGGAGTGACAAAGAAGAAAAGCAATACATATATGGGCAGCAGTTCCTTTCCTCACACCACTGCCACCAGGCAAGAAATCAGGAACATATTCTGACTTTCAGCAACTGGACAACAAGCAAACAAAATTACAATTAGAGTAAGCAAACAGACTGCATTCTCCATGTGCCACAACCCAGCAAGTGCTGGGAAGGACACACCTGCCTTACTGCTACAGTGCTGTGACCAGGATGGAGGTGTAGCCATGTCCCTTGGAACAGAACTCCTTGAGTCAGTTTTGCTACACCAGATGTCCCAGGAAGTGTATTTCCCTATTAAAGGCTGCAGACTTTTCAATAGTTTGAATCTCCTATGACATGGATAAAAAAAGGTTCAAACCTCTCAAAGTACAGGAAATAGGGAAGCATCTCAAATGATGGCACCTCCAGAACAAGTGGGTGTCTGTGTTCACAAAGAGACATGGCTGTATTTGTTTTGGTTTGTTTTATAGAATCCCCAAGAAATTACCCATGTCCACCTAACCAACAGCTTGCAATGCACCACTGAAAATATATATATTTTGCTTTTATTTTCCCTAAAATGAACTTAACTAGCTCTCACTCTTCTCATATTATTTTAGACAGTCAATGTATTTTCTTCCCACTGGACAGAGAATGAACACATTATCTTTCCATCTTACAGGGCCCCTGACAGCCAAATAAAACATGGTTATTACTGTCAGAATTCAAATGAAATATTCTGAACATGGCAAGAAGTTATTGGCCTGATGTTCAGAAGACAAGCTAGAAATGGAAATGGGAAGGAAAAATATTGCCCCTACTTCTACAGGCTTTTGTGCAAAAACTAGGTTATCTTCTTGTTGAAATAGGTTTGAGTTGGATTTCTTTTTGCTGTGTTCAAATATCTTAATTACTCCATTAGGAACATGCAGGATATTAATTTTTATTAACCAAAATACTGATAAATGAGAGAGCAATTATTGAAAAGCATTAATATTACTTTAATATCTTAAATTATACACACTAAATCAACCAGGTAATGTCATTTCAGTGCACAGTAAATTCACAGCAAGATTTGTGATACGACAGATAAACCCAGAAGCGCTAAATAAAAGCATTCACCTTCCAAACCTCTTTCCTACTGCACTTTAAAAACAAGCCAACAACAAACGCCATGGCTGAAATGTTCCCTAAACAAAGACTGCCTACTTTAACTAGGTTCATCTATAATTAGACAGCACAATCTACTCCACATAATAATTGAGAAACATAGAACAATGGAGCAACAGTGAAGAAAGAAGATACTGTTTTTCCTGCACACTCAAGTGGTGGTAAAAACTGGAAAGTGAGAATCAGTGAGATGTCATCTCTCTCAGAACACTAGTGAGAGATAAATTGTGCTGAAAATTGTACTTATTACAATTTTAAAGACACATGCAGTCTAGTTTGAGGCCAATCTCAGCATAACTGGCTCCCAGGGAGGAGCCAGGCAGCCCCCACACTTGTGCTGCAGTCAGCAGCTGCCAAAGGGACACTTGTCTCCAACAAGTTCCTCTGAGCAGCCTTACTTCCCAGAGCCATCCAGAGGGATCCATACTGTTTGACCATGAAATCACATCCCTTGATAGCACGCACATAAAAATGACATTAAAACAAATTAACTGTGTAATAGCATTCAGCAGCAGGCCATTTTGACACTCGAGCAGGTAAGTCCACTGTTATCTTCTATGTATATTAAAGATAGATCCACATGGAAAAGCAATTCTTAAACACTTCTAGAAAATCAGGCATTTACCAAATAAATTTTAAAAACCCCCACAACACACACACACACAAAAAAAAAAAAAAACCAAACACCCACCAAACACACAGATGACCTCGATCCACCCACCCCAGTATTCTGCTTCTAACAACCTTCAACAGCAGATGCCAAAAGAACAGGGCAAAAATATTTCCTGTCTCTGCTCTCTTGTGACCTGCAGCTCAAGGACATCCTAAGCCACACAGACGGTCTTTCTGTTTATGCTCATTAAGCCAAACTTAAATATACATTTACAATACAAATATTTTATACAAATATTTTGAAAATTACCTAAATCCAGGCTCTTGGATTTAGTGCCATTTATGCCAGTTGTTCAGACCTGATCAAATCTCTTCTTTTCAAGTAGTGCATTTCAACCCCAAACTTCCAAATTATAAACCCAAGAAGTTTTTTCTATTTTTTTCTGCATCAATTTGTATCAAGTTGATCCACACAAACATCAAAATATGTTTCAAATGAGCCTGAATATCCAGTATATGTGATAGCCTTGGGAATAACCCTATGAGCCCTACTTAATTCTAAGCCTTGACTGTATTTTCAAATTTAAAGACTATTTACTCATACCAACAAAGTAAGTTTTTGCACTGCTTCCTTTTCTGAGTTACAGAAACTCTGAAAGAACCCTGGGTAACAGCATCTGACAGTCTGTGTCATCCATCAGCCAGGTGCAACTGTCACTTGAAGGATCAGCTTAAAACTTCCCAATATTCACATTTTAATAGTCGGCTCTGGTTCTGCAAGAGTGCAAGAGAATCAATATTCATTCACCCTCATGCTCTCACATTGCAGACCAGCCACCGAGGTTTCCTTCAGAGCTCTGGTTACCTGCAGCACACAGATCTCCGCAACGTGTTCATCTCGCTCCTCCTGGACAACTCTGCTGGCATTTCTGCAAAGTCCCAGTGCACAACACAAACACTGACAAAAAGAATAAACAGCCGCTCTGAACTTTGATAGGTTTCTCTGCACTTAGAGGCATGCTCAGGGGAAGGGACACACCTCCTTCTGTGAAAATAAGTTTTGCAGTCACAAAATGGTAGGATCATCACGTATTTTCTCCTCATCTGAAAAGTGATAAATAATTTTCTGGCCCTGAACTGTTTAGAGTAAAAATAAAACAGGAGCACAACACTATTATGTTCTGTTTTCTAAGTAATTCTGGTTTTCATTATTTTAAATCATATTGTATTGTACTTTAAGCCCCTTTCTGGAAAAAAAAAGATAACTAAATGATATTTCAAAACCCTTTAAATACATTAAAGTACTTTGCAAATAAGGTTTACGTGTTCACTTTCTACGACATGATTAGGAATCCTTCTATAAAAGCCAGAAGTTCTGGAACTGTAATTGCATCATGCCTTTCAAACCAGGTACTTCATCTCACATATTAGAATTCATATTTTTATAGGTCTACATTGCCACAAAAACAAGGGGGGAGGGATAGGAATCAAATAAGAATCCCAAACTTAAAACTTAAAGCTTTATGGTGATTTGAAGTGAAAAATGAACAACAAACATGCTCCAAAAGTAACCAAAGGGGTGGAGGAGGAACAAAAGGGGGAAAAAAAATTCAAGTATGGAACTGGAATTAGCTTTTATGGAGTTTTTTCATAGTGAGGCAAAATATCACTATTAGTTCCATTAAGTTTGTTTTCTTTTCACAAAAATCAACACTTTCCACAGAAGCCTACTTGTGTATACATTTTTATTACAGTACCTACATTTATCATTTTTTTACAATTTCCAGTACTCTGCAACTAAATTTTAAGAAAAAAAGCACAAACTATAAAATATATGTGTAGTAGTAATTTCTGTGGTCCTTGTCAGAGGTCATTACTTTGTTAAAGCCATCTTGGATCAGAATCCATGGGGTTTATATCATCTCATTTGATGAAATGCAAACATACTGTTTAACCAGCATCTTACAAACCTATTCAAAACTGAGTTCTCCGAGTTACTTAAGCAATTCAACCATTAATATAATTAATTTTGATGTAAATCTCTCTCAGGGGCTTTAATGAACCAAGTCAGGAAAATCCAAATTAAATTAAACGTACACTAGACCTCAGAAGCTCATAAGTAATGATGTTAACAATATTTCCCCAATACTACCTAGAAATAGCATATTAATAATCCTGTTAAAAATGCTGCTAGTTCTTTAAGAAACACAGATGTAACTCAAGAAGTCCTAGAAATATTTTTGAAATATATAGTTCAAGTCAATATTCTAGGACAATCAGAATGCTTTTGCTTCTACATTATGCACCTACCTCTCCTACTATTCAGAAATCAGCACACAACAGTGTTGGGTCCTAAAGTTCTAAAGGGGAAATGAGGACACTTGTTTCCAGGCCTGCTTGACTCCCCAGATGAAGTCACACATTTCTCACACAGGGCCGGCATGCTCATGGCTACACCAGCTCCTGCAGGAGGCTGCAAGCTTCTTGGAACAGGAAACAGGGACAGCTTAGGAACCCAGAGATCCAACATCCAGCCCAAAAAAACAAGTGGCCATCACAAACAGTGCAACTACATGAAAGCAAACTGAAGGAAGGTAGATTAAAAGGTAGAACTGAGTACAAAGACACCATAATCAGTTTTCACAACCAGTTACAACTCCTGTTTTTTCCCCCAAACCTTACACATGATAAACAAAAAAGCAAGATGAGCAAGGCATCACTGGTCCAGTCTATGTGAGGGTGTATACGTGAGGGTGACCTCACATATACAATATACAAATGTACAATTAATAAACTCAATTGTTTTAAATCTATCTTATATTTATAAAGTATGTTCATTCCACCCAGAGTCTCCACATGACCAAGAACAGGGTCTATAAAACTATACCATGTTTCAGAAGACAGGCCAGACACAGGAACATTAAAAATTTGATAATTCTATTCTAGCAGAGCAGCATGATAGATGGCACTTGTATGCTGTAACCTAATAAAATACCCTCTTTTGTGTCTCCCACTAGAAGAATATTATACTTTAAACTAGATCTAATTAAAAATAGCAGGGGATGAGGTTTTTATCAAAGACTAGCCTCTGTGCAGACGGTGATCCCCACACAACACCAGGCTGCACCTACAGCTGAGAAGAGGTCCCCATGCCTGGCAGCTTCCCACTCATGCCCTCAGGACAGAGAGGTGATTAATGGACTCTGTCTAATGGTAAAGTAAATGAATCAGCACCACTAAGTTCCTCATCTGAAACAACAGAAGGAGTTTGGTTTCAAAGAGGTGTTCAGGCTTCAGAAAGCTCTGCAAGGAATGATGCCAGCAGCATTTCTCAAAAGCCCTCGGCCCTTTGGCAGGCCAGCAGGAAGAGCACCCTCTGTGTCCTTCCAGGCTCTATTTGCAAGACCAATGTGAAGACCCTGGCTAGAGTGGGTTTGGAATGCCAGCCTGCATCTACATGGAGCACACGCTGTGCCAACCTACACAGCTCCCATGGGTGCAGGAAGGCTGCAGGAGCAGTGACAGCTGTGGTCACCCAGCAGAGAACCCCTCGAGAGATTTGGAGCTACTTCAGAGCAAGAACGGCGCTGACAATGAGAAACAAGATTTGCAAGGAAGGAACTGACAGCACGGTACACTCCTTGAAGCAACAACTCCCTTCTGCAGCTCCCAGGATGAGGGGCTTCAAAAGGCACCTGGCACAGGAGACCCTGGGGCAAGGATCTCCTTCACCAGCCACCCGGAGGACACAAACATGTATGATTTCCCTGTAAGGAAGCAAAGCCTGCCTGAGCTGAAAGTGATTTTCTGAGTAACATGCCACTTACGCAGTCTTTCGTTTCTGAAACACTAAGGAAAATTTTCCTCAAAAAGACAGACAGAGAAATAAAAGCCAGGGAGCTAAATATTATGTACTTATCCTTTCAGGAAATACCTAACTGGTGTAGAGAGTTAAACAGATGGAAGACTAGACTATGAAACTCCACATATTAAGCAGTTTTGAAAACTTGAACTGAAAAGGACCCTTGAAATCTTCAAAAATGAAGGTTCAGTAGTAAAATAATCCTGCTAGCTTTGCTGTAAAATAGTCTCCATAAAAGCAATAGTCACACTGCAAGCCATGTAGCAAGTGGAAATCTATGTCTGTTTAGGGCAAACACTACTACAGGTCTGAACAGAAAGGCCTAAATAAATTTCTTACATTTACAGGATGGGATTTTCAATACAGGTGAGTAAAGCAAGGGTAAATCTTAACAGTAATCTATTTCTGCCCTGCAATTCCCCAAAATGATTCCCTACCCATTAAGGTAGTAGCCTGGAAAAAAGCATTGTATTCTCTTTCTTTGGTTCCTGTCTCTCTGCACTGGCACAAGAGACACGGAGGTGGCAGACAGGTACCTTCAAGGGTTTCAATACTCTCCTTGTCACTGCTCATCTGAAAGGTATGGGGAATAAGCACAGGTCTTCAACTTGACCATCTCCCAAAACTTCCTTGGTATTTTTTCCTCCAAGTTGAGATCCAGGCAATCTTAGTCTCTGCAACCCTGCAAGTAGTAACACGTACCTTGCTGCAGATTTTGCCAATGCTAGTAGAAGCTGTGACACCGAGCACCAGTGACAACCAAAGCAAAAAAACCTTCATTCTGATTTTTTTCAAATTTCTGTGACACTGCATACTTCTTGCATATATCATTATATCAGTAAAGTATATTTCCATCACATGCAAAAGCCAGTGTGTGAGGTTGCTTCTTTATTAGAGGAAACACTTTCAAATGAGAGAGAAAGAATAGAAAAGGGCAAAATAGAAATAATACAACATAAAATGGTTATAAATTACAATGAAGTCTGCTCAATTTGTAGCAAATACTTCTTCAGATAAGCAAAAAAACATCATGAGAACAAATTCATTGTGTATTTCATATCCTGGAATCTCTTAATTTGGAGTGTGCAATTTCTGCCCGCCCTCTCCCTAACAGAACTATTTGATATTTCAGTCCTAAAGGAATAATACATACAAACAGCTTCATTTACTTGGAGAAAACTGATGAACCTTCATCTACAGTCAAGCTCTTTATTGCTCAGATTTGACACAGGAGTCCACTTAAAGCTCAACAGGAGTTTGTGAATGGCTCTTTGTGTGACACACTGGGTCTAGAAAAATCATTTGCTTTTGGTTTTATTCTACTGTTTCCACTTTGTGGATAAAGTTTACGAGAATCTAAGCAGCCGTCCTGTTCCAGTTTAAAGGTAAGAAATAACTAGGAATTCCTGCATGCGTAGAGAAGCCCCCTGCACTTTTTACAAAGGAAGTGTCAAAAAAAAAAATCAGCTATTCCTAAATTTCTAAAAAAAAAAAATCAGCTATTCCTAAATTTCTAAAAGAATACCGGTTTTCTTCAGTTATTACACTGTCTTTCATGGAATTGGGCATTTTAACACAGTCCACTTTTTTTTTCAGATTTTTTTTCTTTAAAAGTATAAGATTAGTAAAACACATGGAACTTTTTCAAATCTCCTAATTGTTTTAGGAATACTATCCTCTTGTCACAGATAAGCAGAGTCAGGAATCTGAAGAAAAATATTGAAAAAGCTTTCAGTATTGCACTTCAACCAAGTCAAATGGAAATCCCATTGATGCAGAGTAGTCAAATAGTCCATCTGTACATATCCATCCTTCCTAGATGAATGATTTCAACTGTCAGATAAAATGGCATGAATAAAAACAGAAATCAGACGTATTGATTGTGATACACAAAGATACCAATGTTTCTATGAGAGACAACTTTCATAAGTTATTAATACAATTTGCCTCCCCTTTTTATTACTCCCTCTCCCTGGAAATAATACGTCCAGCCATTTTGTTAAAAAGACAGTATTTCATTTCCCAATTCACAGATACTCCTGTATCTGCTGAAATGTTATTTGCCAATTACTAACACCACTACCCATCACCAACTCTGGTATTACCAGGCATTTTTACTATAGTAAACAGCACCTATTTTTTCATCTTAAAATATGGGCTGCATTAAAATACAAACAAGTATCACCTAAATGTATATTTCAGTTAAAGAATAGATTTTAATCTCAGTGTAGTGATTTAGTAACAGAAAATCGCCAAGAAATCCAGGGTGAAAGCAGTATGTTATACAAAATGCAAATGAAAAGTGGAGGAACGCAAGATAACCATGAAATGTTTGAAAGTCTACAGGAAAAAATACTTTTTATTCAAGGACTGTTGCCCTAAATTTAGATATAATTTGACACATTGAACTCTATGTGTCTCTAAAAGAACAAAACAGGAAACAACCACATCCCACTCAATACACTTGAATGAGTCTTATTAAGTTGAATGATGTTTGCTTCAGGCCATAAACAGCAATACAATATTCATCAAAGCTCACCAAATTAAACTTTTCTCCCACTTGCTTACCTCTGGCCCAGCTTATTTCCCCCCTAAAAGTAAATCGATTTTGCACTGACAAATATAAGAGTTGATACAAAGGCTTGCTGACAAACCAAAGAAACCAGGAAAAGCCACTCCACAGTGTGAGAGTATTCAATTCATGTAAATTTACAGAAACAAGGTTTATAGAGAAAGGTAAACTACTTAATAAGCTAATGGAAGTATACTTAGAAAAGACAGGCTTCTGGACACATCAATCCTTCCCTCATCCTTCTTCCACTAACATAGACGTGTATTTTATTTTTAATGAGTTGCATAAATATTAGACCTCTGGAAGTGATGCATTAGCACAGGGTCTTACCTATCTGTTCACTGTCCTCAACAAAGGAATTACGATGTCTCTTGCAGCTACTGGATTAGCCAGTGCTCCCTCATCTCATGGTCCTACAGGGATGACACCTGAAGCAGCAAACAGGCTGCCCACCCACAAAACTGTCAGGATCACAAATAAGTCCATGTGCTGCAAAGTACCACGGGGAGAAACAAGTCAGAGAACTCCAGCTGTCTTCAAACTCACCAGGTAACAGCAGGGACAGGCTGCAATACGTAGGCAGGTGGCTTCAGCACATCATGACGGGAGGGTCAATGGTCCAGACACCTTGCAATGTTGGTGCAAAAGTACAGCCTCCAGAAGTCAATAATGCCTGAAGGCCTTAGATGAGGGATAGTTTCAGCCACCCACAGAAAAGGTTTTTCTCTCAAGTTTACAAGTCTGTTGGTCTATGTGTATGGAAAACATGTAACTATGGCAATTTCAAAGCAATATTTTAAATGTTCAAATCCTTGGCAGAGGCCAACTGCCTTTGCATGTACCATTGCCTGGTTATTGTTTGACCATTTCTAATGAAGTGAGATGTAACGGGAACAATGCAGCAATAAAAACCCCACAGGTTCATGGTGTATTTCGGGTTAGCATGAGAGGGAGAGGAACAGGATCGCTGCTCATTATGTGGTACCAACACAGCGTTGCTATGAAAGAAAAGGGCTCAGTGATACAGTCTCCCAGAATACTTAACAAGTACTTTTTACCACAAGAATGTGCTTCCTACAGCACCTAACAGAGAACTGCATTATAATTTAAACTGTTATTCTATACTTTAATAGACTTTCTTACCCATCCACCAAAATATGCAGATAAACAATTTTTAAAAAATTGCTCCCAGAACAGCAATATGATTTGACCTTGCTCACCTACTGAAACTAAAACTACACACATGAACAACAAAAAAGCACTTCTGAAGTGTTGCCTGCAGAAAAACACAACAGATGCAGATACCATTTAGAAATGTTCCATATGATCCACAATGTGATCTTCTATATTAAAGTACAGTTTTATACCAATTCTGCAGAGAAGTATGATTTGTAATAACAGACATTTTTTCAGTTTGCTAGTATTTCTACATGCTCTGCTAAAAATCACAGCTCCTCAATTTATCTTTATGGTTGACTGGGGCTGACAAATTCAGTGGGGGTTAGTATCATTAATACCACAATAAAAGGAAATGCATTAGTGTGTATAATTATTGAAAATGTTTTTATTAAACCAACTTTTTTTTTTGTTTCTCTACACAGAAAAAGAATATGCTGAGAGCTGTAAAACAAAGGTTGAAATCCACAATTACTAAACAACAAATGTACCATCAGGTGCAAGGGTGATGGAAAGCATCCAGAACCTTCACATCCATTGAAAAGTAGCAAGCAATTATCCTTGGTCTATGCAAGATGATCGAATGTAATTCACATTATGCTTCCCAAGACACAGGGTGTATCAATCCACTGTTCAAGAGACCTTCAAAAAACCATTAGAGCTTAGGTTAAGTTAAAACTGAAGCCAACAACATGAAGAGGTCCACAGAGCCTGCTAACCACTCAGAGGGTTTGCCTACTATCCAGCTAAAGCTGGCAAACATTGACTTGAGAGGCATTCAAGAAAATAAGTCGTTTAGAACATGTTACATGTAAAGCCTTAAATATGATACCTTGACTTGCTCTTCCATTATAATTCTCCCTACTGGCTATTTATTCCAAGAATAATACCCTGAATGTTTTCTTGGAATAAATGTTGAAATAAAAAGCCTTTAATTACTCCATTTCTGATATCACTTTTATGTAAAACATGCACCTTTTTAAGGTGCCAAAAAGAAAAATACTGGACTTGGATGATACTTCCAACATTTTACTAGGTAAATTCAACCCTAATGCCAGACTTACTCTTTTTTAGTCAAAAATTGAAGGAAAACAAGCACCAAACACTGGCATACCTTCATGAAAAATGCTATAGTGAATTTTTGAAAGACGTTTTTAGTTTTTCCATCAATAAATTCCATTCTATGTTCTCTGTCAATAATGTACAAAATAAAAGTCAAAAGAATATAACATCTTTGAGAACAGGACTTTGTGTGTGTGGCATAAGACTAGCTTCCCTCCTGTACTTCTGAAAGTCCTCATGTATTTGGCTTCCTCCCGTAAGGCATCTTTCTGAGTTCATTTTAAGTCCACCTTCTCTAATAATAAATCCAGTACTTGGAAATCTGCAGCAATACATTTTGGCATGAGTACATGATTAGCTACATGTTTGCACACTGCTGTATTATGACCTTTTCAATACTACAGTGATCAAACACTTTTTTAAGTCTTTGGACTTGACATACATGTGTATGCTGATCACCTCATGAAAACATACTAAGATGGCACCTTATTTTCTCCCTTCATATACTCCAGACTCCCTAAAGCAAAATCTCAGACATTTTTGGCTTTAGCAAAACCATAGAAACACTGAAGTAATCAAGGAAACATGTTAAAACAACAGGCTTTTACCTCCAGCCCTGGAACACCTGGTGGTCTGTGAACCACTCCTAAGCATGACCACAAAAAGTAATTATGAAAATCAAAAAGTGTTAATGTGCCAGGAGTGTTCACTGCCAGGAAGCCTGTATTTTCACTAGAGCACCCCAAAGGTCTCTGCAAATCAAAGAAAGTGAAAAAATGTTCTAGAAGACCATGACAAAATGCTCGTATAGAAAGGCCTTGCAACTTTGTGTTTGCATCACCATGTCTAAAAAAAAAAAAAATTGTCTAGTTTTCTACTTTCCAACTAATAACCTAACCTGGCAAATACTGGCAGAATCCATTGCAGCTCAGCTTAGAAACCAAGATCCCACAAACACAGTTATATTTGCTCCTCAATAACTGGAACTGCTGTCACACCAGTGTAACTGCAACTTCACCACAGCACTAACAGGATACAGACATAAATCGCTATGGACAGAACCTTAGGGCAGAGACTGTGAAGCTACCAAGGAATGTATCTTTCATCTACCTACTCTCTTGGACAGGTAAGCTTTAGTATAAAATTATTTGATAGCAAGTTTGCATCTCCACACAAATGTCCAAATTATATTACTTAGCATTCCAAGGCTAGCCAATGTTTCATACATTGTGCCTGTAACAGGTTATTAAGAGACTAAAAGCCCATGCAAGTGACTTCATATGTCTGTAAAACATAGAACAGAAACCTGCATTCCTCAATTCCAGTCCTGCATTTTATTCAGCAGGGACATCACCTTTCACATTCCTGAAACCACAACCTGAAAAACAAAACACAAACACCACCTGCCCAAGTATGTCAGAAATTTGGTCCCCGCATTTCTTATCCTGTGCAACTATTTCGGTCTTCAAGCTGCTTGCAATGCTTGCAGAATTCAAATTTTTTAAGATACCTACAAAATGCATCCCGAAAAAGTACAGAAGAATTTGAGTCATCATCTCCAAATCAATATATTTTATTCACTGCTGATTTCAAGCAGTGAACCCTTTAAGAAGGTTAACAAAAAGGTATTTAACAAAAAATTTAGAAGGCCTCTTTTAAGGTCTGTGAGGAAAATTTAGGACATATTAACCAGAAGAAAGCAAAATATGTCTCCAAGACAGTTTTTCAGAGTCCACATCCAGCAGAGGGATTGTATAAAGAGGTCAAAAGTGCCTAACATCATCATCACAATATGAACATTATCTGAACAGGGGAAATAAAAACCCCAGATTTTTTTCAGTAATTGCAGTAATATAGTTGAAGAAAGTATTTACCACGAGGGCTGATGAATATAAAATTAAATTTAACTAATGAGAAACTTTAAAGAAGAGTCCGCTGAAAATGAATACAGAATGTTTTTTTACTTAGAATGTTATAATTAGCTGTTCAAAAATAATTCTTCACAAGACGCTGTTTCATACTTGGCATTATAGCAAAGCCCACAGTCTGCATAAATGATGTCATAGTCACAAACAAGCTCAAAGAAACTCTAATTTGGGCCTCGAGAAGACTTCCTAGGTCAGAATCAGCAAGCAGCATTAACAGCTAAGCTGTTGTTCAGAAATAAACTGTTCTGTTGACCACATGCATGCAAAGATGTTTTTATACATAAAATACAGTTAATATGTGTTCTAGATAACGAAGAGCCATCAGCACCAGCGCCAGTATGCACACATCACACTCCTGGGACACTCTCAGTACAAGTCTGAACAGCACTTTCGAAACAGACTGATTCAGACTGGGGGTAGTTTTTGTGAGTTGCAATGTATTGTACTACTTTTCAGAGTAGTAAGACACAAGTAAGTCAGACATTTGTCTGGACAAGACCAGTACCACAAAGATGAAGACTGACTGTGGGACACAGTTATCCCAAATTCTAGCACTCTGCCTGAAAAATAAAAACCGTTTTATCTAGTAATATGCACTCACATAACTACAAAATGAATACCAGACAAAAAGCAAGGGTACGAGTTTACCAAAGACTGGCATCTCCTAAAGACCATAAATGATTTGGAAACACTATACATCATTTTTCAGCAAAGTCACCAGTGCATGGCAGCTGAAACAACTGCCTTCCTGCTGCCATCAGACACAAGACTTGGCTCATTTCTAGTCTGCCCTAACAAGCATCCCATGTTTTACTTGAACTGGCTGGTTTCCACATTTGAATGCCAACACAATGACCAAACATCTCCCAGTTGAATCCCATGTAAAGCCAAGACAAGAATATTTATAGGTAGGAGCTAATGCCAACATCAGGGCATATGGCCCTGATGCCATGATGACTTTTTGCCTTTTCTTTTATATCCCTTTTATATACCTTTTTATAGATTTTTGTATTCTTAATGGTTTTTAGCCTACATTCTTAGACTTATTTTGTTAAGCTAAGAGGCTAAATAACTTAGAAGCCTCACAGTTAGGGATCAGTGTGCTCCAGACAGCAAGGTCCTCTCCAGAGCACATTTTGTAAACCAAGATAGAACCATCCAGGGGAAGGTTCCTTGGGGAGGGGGGCTCACTTGAGCCTCTCATTGGAATCTTTGATAGATATGCTAATTAGTAAGACCTATAATGTTATACCCAGTCTATCATGTGTGGGCATTGCAGTGTGCATTTCTGCACATTCCACCTGGATGTGGTGCACCTAAAGATCCTTAAAATAAATACAGAAGTAAAACCCTTTTTTCCCTTCTAACCATGTTTGATTCTTGATTTTAAGACCAAGAAAAGGCATCAGCCCAACAGCTCATGGACTGAGACCATTTTTTTATTTTAATTAATAGAATTATTAAGGTTGGAAAAGACTTCCAAGATCATTGAGTCCAAACTTTGAATGAACACCATCTTGTCAACTAAACTAGCACTAAATGCCACATCCAGTTGTTTCTTGAAAACTTCCAGGGATGGTGACTCCACCCCCCCTCCCTGGGCAGCCCATTCCAATTCTTAACGACTTTTTCCGTGAAAAAATGCACCCTGGTATCCAACCTGAACATTTCCTACCACAGCTTGACGCCATTTCCTCTTGTCCTGTCACTGGTTGCGTGGGAGAAGAGGCCGACCCCCATCCAGCTACAACCTCCTCTCAGGGAGTTGCAGAGGGTGATAAGGTCACCACTGAGCTTCCTTTTCTCCAGGCTAAACAACTCCAACTCCCTCAGCTGTTCCTCCTAAGACTTACTCTCCAGACCCTTCACCAGCTTGGTTGCCCTTCTCTGGACATGCTCCAGCACCTCAATGTCCTTCTTGCAGTGAGGGGCCCAAAGCTGGACACAGGACTCAAGGTGTGGCCTCACCAGTGCCAAGTACAGAGGGACAAGCACTGCCCTGCTGCTGATGATCAAACCATTTTTTATACGAGCCAGAATGCCATTGGCCTTTTCGGCCACCTGGGCACCCTGATGGCTCATGTTCAGCCAACTGCTGATGAGCACCCCCAGGTCCTTTTCTACCAGGCAGCTTTCCAGACACTCTTCCCCAAGCCTGGAGTGATGCATGGGGGAGGGCTATTGTGACCCCAGTGCAGAGCTCAGCACTTACATTGCCACGGTCTACACAGAACAGAGGAGGGCTGAACACTCTTTCCACCTTAAGTCTGAATTTTCCTCAACAGCTAAATCTGAATCATGTCCCTCTAGCTCCTTATAACAGATTATGGTCTTACAATTTTCGAGACAGGACCTTAACTCCCACATATCAACAGATGTGTGAGTTTCAGCATTACTAGTTTTTTATTCTCAGAATTTCCCTAGAGAGCAAATGTCATTAAGACTAGAAGTAAAATACTGTCATTTAAAGATGGAACAAACATCGTAATATTTCAAGAAATACAAGTCCAGTATTCTCAGTAATGTTCAGGAGAAATAAAACTGCAGATGAGAAAAAAAAAATCCAAGAAAAACATACCAAGCAACATTCTCTGCTGTTAATCCTGACTCCTATCAGGTCTCCATTTGCAGCCCAAAATCTGTCCCCTTCCACACCAACAGAGACAAACATGAACCCACACGCTTCACAGGCTGTCCCTGCCTTGCTCCCTGTAACCTTGCAGGCAAGGCACCACCCTTCTCCCCCAGAGCTGGGAATTGCTGGATTCCTCATGACATTAACTTGTCAGATATCAGCAAGAAGGGTCTACAAAGGTAACTACAAAAACCCAGAAAGTTTTTGTTGGGAAAAATGCAGCAATACTATTTCTTACCCTCAGTTATCAAGGTTGAAAGAGCTTCTAGGTAACAAAGCCCAGCACTGCTGCAAGCAGCAACAAGCTACACAAGACACGTCTTTGATATTTCAATTTTGGTGGGAATATTAGCTTTTCGGAACCCAAGGTTCAGCTCAAAATCTGTAATTACTCCCTCTTGAGAAGACTCAGCCATTCAAAATGTGACTCACGCAAGAGAGTAAGCACAAACTTTCACCGTATGTGGGCACATAGACTTATATGTGCACAGAAAATTCCCCTAAGTTCAATAGGACACCTGGCATAGGTAGCTCCTGTCATGCAAAAAGGTCAACAGAGCTGGGGCCTGTGCTTCATACAGGACAGCAACACATCAATCGGATTAAAAGGTTACTTTTCGTACACATCTTTCATGTAACATCTCTGTGGAAGTATTTCTTCCACAGAGCTACATCATCAGTGCAAAGTGCATGTGGAGGAGCAAGACATCAATGGGAATCTTGCTCAGGAGGGGATGTTCTGTTAACTAGAAGACAGCAAAGCAGATTACAAATCACAAAGATGTCAGAGCATAAGCAAACCTATTCCATTCACAGTGGCTCATGTAGCTATATGGGAAGCACAGGCTCTTATGTCAATATTGATAGCACTGGTCAAAAGATACTGATGGTCAAAAGAAAAAAAACTCTCTTGATTATAAATTAAATTGGCTTATTTCTTCTTTTTTTAGTGAATATGGGAACTGTATGTGCTTATAGGACAGTCAGTTACATTTATTATGCACAATACTTAAAATAGATCTTAATCCCATTTTTAAGACAGAAAGGACATATCTTCAAAACCTAGGTTAAGCAAGCAGCAAAAATTTAGGTGCATTTTTTTAGAAGAATGATCATACAACAGCAACAATTTTGTGCAACTATATTGCTTTCTGCATTAATTTTTAGGACCCTTAAGTTGGAAAAAAAAAAGAAAACTCAAGAAATATCACAATATGTTCAAAAATTCCAGGGCCCGAGTTAATTTTTCTGATAGTCCTGCTGGTTCCTCTTTTTAACCTGCTTGGAAATGCTAATTTGTTTCCACATAGAATATAACATAACTTCTTGAGAGATCTCAAATAACTTCATGAAGTAAGGCGTGGTGGCTTTTATTTGGTTTTTTAATCTTTTTCCAAAACAAAACGTTTACACTCAGACTGCCCAATCACTCAACAAGCTTCCCTCAGCCAGCAGTTTTCACCAACCCAGATGAACAAAAACCTTCCAAGTCCAAATTGTGTCAAATCTGCACGAAAGCCAAAAGAGAAATGCATCAGCATTTGGCAGCCATGGCATGCACACGTATGCTATCAATCAAGTACTGCTAGCATGAAGGTAAATACCACCAAACTTTACAAGGAGAAGCCTTTGGTTTTTGTTCTTCTCTCCAGTCTCTCTGCATTATTTTAAGAAAGAAACAGGGCTACAGATACCCTTAACTGTGTGCTCACTGAACTGAAAGGTCACATCCTGCAAAACAACGCAGAAGCTCTGGGATAACAGGACAGCCACTTACTTATCCCTCAAACAAAGGCTGTCATATCTTTAACTTGATTGCTCATCTCTAGATGAGAAGTCACTTTCTTCTGCTAACTTCAAAGAGATTTAAATTTTTCATATTCTACATTTAAGTATCATTCAGAGAATCTACACTAAGGTAGGAAAAACCAAGTGGAATACAAAACTGTGCTAGAGTATAAGATGCAGGCTATTTATTTCTGTCGTACTGGCACATATACTGGGATAGCATCGGTATATTTACATATGTATCACCATACCAGTCTAATCTGAAAACATTTCTCAAAGTAGTTGTAAATTGTCCCTACAGTACTTTTAGCATGAATTGCTGTCCTGATCAGTTTTTAAAACTCAGAACTGTCCTTGTTATTTAATAGAAGCAGAAACATGCAACCCAAAAATAATAATTCTTCCTGAATTATTAAAATATTCCCAGCTATAGAGAAACATGTCTGCATTGCACTGATACAGTTAACTTCCCTGTACATGGCACTGGTAGCACTGGTACCTACTTGGGCATGAGGGAAGGGAGAAAGAGCTGGAAGCTAAAGACCTTGCAGACAGCATTTTAGGGCTTTTGACATGTACAAATCAACAAGGTTAATGAGATCCTATTACCAGTAATTTCATTTTTATTTGCAATGGCTTTAGATCAATATAGAAACTGAAACCCCCACTAACTAAATCTATACAGTGCTTCCCAAACAGGCCATGAATGTATCACTACTCACTGAAACTGTGATTCCTTACACACACACACTCTCATATGCCCACACAGCACAAAGTCAGGATACCTCAAAATACAAAGTGTATACATAGAACACAAACCATGCCTGCACTACACACTGCCAGCTTCTCACCTGCTTTAAAGAGTGCATTTAATTCCTTTAAGTGACTAAGCTGTCTTTGCCATTCAAGACACTTCTTCTCTTTCAGCATTTTCCTCTACCATTAAGTAGAATTTTCTGACAAGGCTTCTGGGAGAGGCCTGCAGACTGACCTCCCATGGAGCACCTCCTCCATCTCAGTAATTAAAAATTTAAATAACATGTTCTTACATCCACTTCCAACTTACTCTAATTTACACTTTCTGGTAGTTATCAAATGGACAAACATCATAATCCAATTACACAGCAACAGAAAAAGTAAAGGCTGAACAATTGTTATTATTCCCAGCAGCCTCATCTGGGCAGTAACCTCACAGTATTTAACAGATAAGCCTTGGTACAATATACTTGACATTTACGTTTTCAAATGTATGTTCTATCCAGCTGCCCTCAAAATATTGGTTTAATTAAGATATAGGATATTACTGTTCAGAATCACTTCACTAAAAGGCATATGTTAAATAGTCCAATAACCAGTATAATATAATTGAGCTCTGTCACCTGGAAAACCATTGCTTAACTAGAAGAAAAATCAATATACCCTTTTCTCACAATGTTTTCCATTTCACTCTGAAATCAAAGCTGTACCAGAAATGCATACTGAATACAGTCAGCAGTTCCAGAGGAACATAAAGAATACACTCAAATTTAAGCATGATTTTAGAGCAGTGGGTTTATCAATAATAATTCAACATCTAACATGGCATTTAATCAAGGTTTAAACCATTTATCTCTCCCAGTGAACAAAGACAGAAGTTACTGAAAGCTATTATCAATATGAAGAAAAAGCAACACTGATACCCATTAAGCACAAAGAAAGGCAAACATGACAAAAATGAAGAGAAACTAAAGGTCAACATTATAGGATGAAAATCAAAATGCAAAACATGCATTCCAATAATTCCTGGCGCTCTAGGTGCTGAAACAACGCTCTGCAGAAAGTGGCTCAATTCATAGGGTCATATTACCAATCATAAATCTTTCTTATAGTGAAAAATGCATACAGAGGGAAAGTGTGCAAGTTACTATTCCTTTTTGTATGTCAAGGAAATTTTCAGCCAATTTTATAGGTTTAGTCCTGTCCTAAACAAGTAGGCTAAGAAAAAAACATTCACTCTAACTTTGAAAAAAACAGCAACGATGCATTGTTTTAGAAAAACAATTGGTTTTCCTCAAAAAAAAAAAAAAGGAAAGTAAAAATATCACAAAACACAAAGTGAATTAAATAACTTTTTGGTAATAAAGGATGTATGTGTTTTACATAGAGGCATAGACCTGTGCCTTTATTATAATAAAAGCTCCCAAATATCAGCAAAACACAAGCCACTTTCAATTGATACACTGAATGATAATGACACCAAATTAGCTCATTTAAACGAGCTTCTTTTGTGAACTAGCGTGTGCATTAGAAAAAATGAAAAAAAAAGACAGTCTTACTGTGCATGTGATAATGGGAGGTTCTCTAGCACAAATACAAGATTTGGGGGCTCACGACAACTAATATCTCTGCCTAACAAAGAAAGCCACTTCGATTTAAACATTATAATGCTGCCTTCCAGTTTTAAAATTTAAGACCTTAAAATCTTTGCACCTTAGATATGGATTCTCTTGATTTCTACCCTTCAGCAAGAGAGAGAAAGAGTTTCTGTACACCCACTTCCTACTGCAGTGTGTCTGAGCTCTCACCAATGGATCCTGCTCTTCATTCCTGAAACACTGACACAGAACCCTCCACCATGTACCGCCCACTACTCAACTTCAAGAGGAACTCATAGAAATGATGACTCTAAAAATTCCTACCCTCTGATTTTAGTACAAGGAAAAGCCCCCAAATTACCTTTACTAAATGTGTTGAGAAGGCAGCATTAGAATTAAATTTTGCCTTTGCTATATGTGAGCATTCTAGTCACGAGAAGCTACAAACATACATCCACAACTAAGTCTTAACTTTTTGAAACTAAGACCAAGAAGAAGCAAATGGATAACAAAATCTTGTTCAAGTATATTAAAAATACTCCTGCAACTTCATTATCACTCATTGTCATACCAAAAACTGAATTCTGTGCCTGGTGTCCAGTATCTTTAAGTGATTGTTTATTTGGTTTTGCTTGGGGTTTTTTTTTGTTGTTGTTGCTTTTTTGTTGGTGTGTTTTGGGGGGAGGGGGTTTGAGGGTCAGCAATAAGGGAGGTCGGAAGAGGTGAAAAAGATACCTACCCTAGAGCTATGAAATATGAATTCAAATAGTCATTAGGGTGAGTAAAGGGAGGTGAGAACAGCAGTCATCATTCCTTCTGCAGCTTTACTTACATCTTAGCTAACAAATATACAAGGAGAGCCTGTAGGAATAGCCAACTCCATTTTCGTCAATACAGCACGTAAATCCCATCCTTCTCCTAACACCCAAACAATCAACCTGCAGTACTGGACCTCATAATCTGGTGTCAAATGCTCTAAAATGATGCTAACAGCTCATAGCAAACACTGCAAAAAGACACACTCTGCAATGCAGCCTGAAGGCAGCAGGCAGAGGCTTGGGCACATTTGCTCTTACAAACTGCTCGTGGCTCCTGCAGTAAGGAAATGGCAGGACTCATCACAGAGCCAGGAGAAAGAAACAGAGACAAACTCAGAAGAAAATGAGAGAATATTCAACTGGCTTCCCTCTCGATTTTACTCTTGAGAATATTTTTGCCTCTGCTTCCTCACGCGTTTGCCTTACCCAATCTACAGACTCTCCCCTGAGAATTCCTCTTATTAATACGTGTAGGAGGCTTTGTATTTTCTGCTGGGATCTCATTCAGAGCACAACTTTGTAGTGAAGTTGCATTAGCAACTACTGACATGGATGGTTTTAATCCTGGATTGTTTTCATACACAGTCTGAACAGCCTGAAGAGTGTAATGAAGAACGCGCATTTTACTTTGACACAGAAATAAATTCATCCATTCTTAACACACGAGTACACCTTACCTGCCCTCCTGAAAGCTCATCTCCATGGTATTTCTTTCAGGAAAGGTACCTGGTTGACTTGATAGTGTTTTGACTTTGTAGCATTATAAGCATTTCAAAATATTATTTCCTAATAAGAAACTAGGGGACTGAAAATTGCCCAGGTATCTGCACACCTGGTTCATAGCTGTGTTCCAACATACAGCCACCTGCTACATCAAGAGCCAGAAAGAAAGGAAACCAACTGCACAGACTAGGAAATCAAAGCAGAGTCGAATTAAAAAGAATATAACAATGTTATACAATGCGAAATAGTGTTCAACACAAAAATGTAAAAGGGATTGTGACAGTACAATGTGGGGAAAAAACAGAAGTGTAAAAAGACAAAGACCGTATTTTCTTGTGACCCACACCTGATCTAAAGAAAGCTACAGGAGACAATGGTGGCACCATAAAGTTAAAATACTAGAGATAATATTTCCTCCTTAACATTATACTATGCTTATAATAAATTTTAAAAAGAAATATTTTCCTGTAACAACTCTAAAGGATGTATGTCAAAATAAATTTCTGTTTTGCTTTGGGGGTTAGTTTGGGTTTATTACTAGAGCCTATCTTCTATATGAAAAGTCAGACTCAATTACTTTAAGCATGCAACAAATTCAGACAAGGATGCAGTTTAAAGATATCTAAGTCTATGGGCATCAAAATAATTCAATTATTATCAACACGTAACATGCTTTAATGAATTATATTACTTGGTTCTGATTTTTATTAAAATCTTAGTGAAAACTAAACTGAGAATTAAATTATTTCCTGTTTATTCACACCTGTCATTTTATTGGTCTGTTACCACACTGGCATCACTATAGTTATAGGAATTATTTTCTCTTGTTTTACTGTATGAACTACCTATAAGAATTTAATAGCTTTACGGAAGCACTATTGTGCAACTTTTAACCTGATTTCTTGCTCTTTGGGATGTAAAGAGGATGAGTTCAGCATAAAGCAAGGAAAATAAAGCAGGGTCCCAAGTCAACAACCCCCCCATGCAACAGCTTGTGTGTTAAAGAGAGAGGTAGGAGCTCACTGATACGAAAGTTTTAATTCCCTTGAAAATATACTAAAGTCTATTCCAGACTCACAGGAGGAAATACATGCATTTTCAGCATATTTAATAAGTGTAATAATTGAAATGCTTAGAAGTTAGAGTGATTAAAAGCTACATTTATCTTTTCCAGCACATTAGTGTACAATTACAGCTGGTCTAAAAATAGGCAAAGTTACTCATAGCTGAAAAGATCAAAAATGGTATAACTTGAGTGACTTGGTTTATTTTTAGGCCAGTCTTTAAAAGATCAAGAGTTCCACTAGATTAGGGAAAAATGTAATTGCTGTTGGTAGTCAAGCAGACGTATTTTCTTGAACTGAAGACTAAAGCTGGGAACTTATAAAAATTGTTTTAAATAGATCATGAAATAATCTCCAATTTCTGCAACTTGTCAATAAAAGACAAGTTGATTAACTCAGCCAAGAATAGTAACACTTTCTTTTTGGAAGCCCTGCAAGCAAATTAGAACTCTCATACTTTGAAGTGACTGTTTTAAAAAAAGTCTGTAGTTTACATTTTCTCACTATATCTAATGAAACAAAATGTCTGTTTATCTATATTTAAGCATACTATAGATAAAACAAATTTGCAATGAATTAACATAATCTGCAGGAAAACTCAATTTTCTGCCCTGCATGTGCAGGTGAATATGTAAAACAGATTGATATCTCCCATTGCGAGTGTGGCTCAGTGTTTCTAAGCAACCTTGCTCCATCATCTTCTGTGACAAAAACAAGAGTTTGAACTGCAGTCTGATAGAGCTGTGAATACTAATGACTAACCAAAAAAAGAAAAGTCTCATCTCTCATTGAATTCTGAATGGAACAAAAGGAAGCCATAATTACAAAAATACTTATTAAACTGAAAATTCAAACAATTAAATATAATTGTGTCTTCAGTAATTATCTCAGAAACAAGAATTCAGATTTCAAACAACCAAATCAGGTAATTATTTCTTTCATATGCAGCACATAATATCCATGAACATATACATTCCCAAAATCTGCAAGCACGCAACTAGAGATGGCAACATTTCCTGGCCACAGAATTTATTTTAATCCTGTTACCACTTCTGAAAAGCCAACCCACATCAGCAGGAAATTAGTTGCCCTGACCTCACCAGCCAGGTTCATCATGCACCATCACACAACAGTATTGAAAATGGAAATGCTGAAAGCAGCATACCACTATTCTGCCCCAAAAAGTAGCTTGAAGTTATGTAATTGTTGCTCGTTTTTCAGAAAGTACATTCTGACAGAGTTGCAGGAACTACAAGGTAGAGTAACAGGTCAGAAATTTGCCTATTATTCCTTGTTCACCCACTCTGAATTCTGTCTAATACATAAGAAATATGTAAGGGGGGAGAAAAACCCCATGTGTCTTTTTACAATCATTGGGGGGATGGCAGGAAAATGCACATACCAATTCTCTGTAAAACTACGCAATTAGCAATTCAACAAAACAAAACCCTATTCTTTAGAAGAGCAGTAATTATACTGCTTAGGCACTAAAAATGTCTCACAAGAAAGTGAACATTTTTCCAGAAAATAAAGGAAGCTTTGACAGTTTCCTGCTTCCTAGAAATCAGAAGAAAAACCTGACTACTGTCATACCCCCTCGGCCTAAACAAGATGCATCAATTATTAATATTTTGTCTTTTAAGGACAAAATCTCTGTGTTTGACTTCACCTAAGTTACAGCCTCCTCTCTACTGCTGCAATTTGTCCAGGACAAAATGAAAACAAACTGAACGCCATCAGTAGTTTCAGCACTTTCTGAAAAGGAATTTGAAACTTACTGCCAAGTATAGAAAGCAAGAAGAGCAAGACAAAAATATGAAAATTAAGGACATATAGGTTAATTTTCATTCCTATGCCAGAATACCACAGTGCTGTTGCAATTCGATTATTGAGAGATGCTTCTGTCCGAATTAAGGTGCAAACAAGACCAAATGCCAAACTCAGTAATAGCACAGATTCTGTTTAACGGTAAATGTGAGGTAGAGAGAGAGAAAGAAATAGGAAACGGAGGAGGGGGGCAAAGGGGGTGCCAGACAGGGAGAAAAAGAAAGGAGAGTGAGCGAAAGACAGATTAAGTAGAAAGATACCACCCCCCCCGCAATGGATCTAGCTGGTCCTTCTTTCACCCTGGGCTTCTCAGGGGTAGTCCCAAAGCTGTTCTTCCGTTACACAGTCCAAGTTCCAGATATCCATGGACCATAGATGCCACTCCCATTACGTGGAGTGATACGTGTATAAGCAGTTGCTTCCTTTCCCACAGCTTGCCACAGTGGGGAATTTTTGTCCAGATGCATTAACCCGGATGTGCAAACCAAACCTCACCTCTTGTCAGGCTTGGAACTAGCACCTTTCTGTTGCAAATTCCTCTCTTCTGCGCTTATCTCACGCTCCTGATGTGGTGGCTTATCTTACGGCAAGTTCCTTCTTGTGGCCTTTACAGTGTTGGAGGCAACTGTGATCTTTAATTCTCTTACAGGTGCCCACAGGGTTGACCAGAGCTGACAAGGTGCAAGCACTACTCAGAGAACCTCAGCACTGTCGGTGCTCACGGTGCTGTACCTTCCCCTACAATGACTGGACAGTTGCTTGCAGTTCTTAAAGAGTTTTTCAGAGAATACTCTGAGTTGGAAGGGACTCACAAGGAATGTCCAGCACATCATACACTTAACTGTATGTACTGGCTGATCTCAAGAAGAGGGGAGATGGGGAGATCTATATGAAGTTACTTAGAAACAAAATGCTAATAACAATTATTAAAAAATTAAATACTTTTTTTCCCCACACCCTCTCTTTAATGTTTTCTGTTTAACATATCCTTAATGATGTGAATGTCTCTATGTTAACCTTGCAGACTGAGCCTTTGAGCCTGGCTGCATCCCAAGCAGTCTTAGGCAATGCACCAAACGCAAGAAGCAGGAGATTCACAGATGTTGTGCTACAGCTTTTTTAGAGGCTTTGCTTCTGCTCAACTCACATTTTAAGAGACAGGATTTAAGGACAATAACAAAGTAGCTAAAAATGGATTTTGCATACATAAGATTTGCCCATGGCCTGAAAATTCAGTCTACTCTATTATAAAAACATACAAGATACAGTCCTAATACTGTAAAGATGCTTTCTTGGAACAACTAATAGATTTTTAACAGGTAGAAGAGATTTTCAGTATATTTTCTACAGCAATATGTAAGACATCAAAGCATTCTGCTGATGTAAGAATATGAAAACATCATTTCAAATGTATGGTAAATTGAAAATGGGATGCTCTGGAAGAAACAGATAGATATATATTTGCACTAACAAAATTACATATCAAAGACTTATTCACATAAGAAAAAACTTCCTTCCACCACATTATCACTAAAGCATGTATCAAAATACTGTAAAAATGCTTTAAAAGAGCACAAGGCATAAATATCAGCAATTTATGAAAAAGTTCCTTTACAGTTATTAGTTTTATGCAACATTACCTAGAGATTGATATGTAAGTTATCATATTGATCTGCTCTCCAAAATTGAAAGCAATACAGACTAGAGAGAGGGGATGCACAGTGAATTCATAAACTATGAAATTGCAATCTCATTACCATTTTGCTTCCCATACTACACAGGATTGTTCTGACAGCAATAGGGACTCTAGCCAAGGAGCCAAGAACCTGACACTAAGGGTGCAGTCAAGTTTTCTGGGATATAAATGTGAAGGACTGGACTTCTAAAACACTTCTTTTCCCATAAAACATCTAATGAAGCTGTCTGGAGGAGAAAACTTTGCTAATAAAATTATAAATCACTCTCTTGGCTCCAACAGGGGTCACTTGAAAGGTTCTCCACATCTCTCAGAAGAGACTTGCTTCTACAGAAACTGTGTTATCTTTGACAAAGGGATGTTAAGATGCATCAGTAAAACAAGCTAGTCAGGATTTGAAGTGATAGATAACTTTTACTAGACCACCCTGTTGTTAATAATAACAACAAAAATAATAATAATGATGTTTTGGTGCACATAAATCCTTCCTCAAGTGTGAAGCAAAACCCAGGCTTTTAATAGAATGCAGAACATTGCATAAGCATAAATAATCCTCAGTTCTCATTTTTAATTTCTATGTAAAATAAAGTAGGGATTTTTTCCATTAGGTAAATTTCATTTCGTAACACTTCATTAGTCCAAATAATGAACAGATTATGCTAGAGTACACAAGGAAGCTTAAAAATTATAAAAACTTTTCCACACGGGTTTTTACTTTTCCACACTGAGTTCAAGAAGCATTTGGACAATACTCTCGGACACATGGTGTGACTCCTGGGGATGGTGCTGTGCAGCACCAGGAGTTGGACTCTATGATCCTTGTGGGTCCCTTCCAACTCAGCATCTTCTGTGATTCTGTGAACACAACCTGGGATCCCTCCTGCAAGCCACAGAACCTTACACTGAGGCAGGAAGTCATTCTCCACCCCAATCATTTCACATCTCTTTGGTGAGGTCCAGTTGTCCTTTTCTCCACAATTTGCAGAGCTCTTGGACATAATTACACCTCTCTTCCTTGCCATGCTGTTACTCACTATAGATGGCAACCAAGATAGGATTAACCAAAGAGGCTCAACTATGTCTTGCAGTTAGGAGATAATCACCAATTACTGCTTCAGACAAATCTGATTTAGCTTTGCTGAAGAAGAAGAATTGTATGATGGGGAGAGAAAGGAGGAAAGATACCTTAGGATTTTGATAAAGCAAACTGATTTTTCCACTAAGAAAATCAAATTTTGTACTTGAAGTGTTCTTTCCTGATTAATACCTCTGTATTTTCTAAAGAAATTCTCAACTAAATTGAGTTATTGATCAATTGGGGGTTTTATTTAATTCATTTTGGCACCCATTCCTCTTTATCTAAGTATTTATATAATAAAAATAATAATAAATGGTCATCACCATGAAAGCTGAGTGCTTTATAAATTCTAAGAGGAATGTAATAAATTACTTCCTTGTTTCATGGAAAGTCTTGTCTGAAGCGAGTTTCTCTATAATTAGATGTATAGCCAATAAATAAGAAATGCACACAGATTTGCACTGTTTGATAAGAAATACCTTTTTAAAATATATAATTTATTTCTATTAAAAAATCACTACACCATTAATTTTACTTAAATTTTACATTAACTTTTACTGCATAACTTCACATTACAAAGAACAAAAGGAAAGGCAAGAAATATTTGGGGTATTCTAACATCTGGTCTTCATAAGATTTAAATTAAAGCAAATTAATGCATGTTTAAGGGAAGAATTTACAAATCACTATTATAAGCCAGTTGTTCCAGATAACTTCCTATAAGTATCACACTTACTTTCAGACAAGTTATGGATACCTCACCTTTGGGGCAATGGAGAAGCTGTGCATGCTGCATTTCTGCGAGTGTTCTATGTCAGGTTTAATGGGGCCTCGAGCAACCTGATCTAGTGAAAGATGTCCCTGTCCATGGCAGGGAGCTGGATTAGATGATCTTTGAAAGTTCTTTCTAGCCCAAACCATTCTAAGATTCTATGATTTTGTTTTATCACAACATATTTTCAATTTCTATGACAGCAAGAGCCTTTCAAAACCACTGTTTGTTGACAATGACTGTAGAGCCCACCAATCCTGTGACGAGAGAAAGAGCAGCCCAATACCGGTCATCTGAACTGCAGGCTGGAAATTTGGGTCAGCAAAGAAAAATAACAGCACATGTTAGAGCTTAATAAAAGAATATAAAACTTCCATTGTCCACAAAGATGTTCACTTCAACTTCTCCGTGTTTACTAAGATCATCCAATGGTGGACTCGGCTATGCAAAAATAATCCTCCCACACATAACCAGTAAATACATTCATCACCTATCAAACACTGGGCTAAAATTTCCTCAGGAATCATCAACAGTATTATAGTCTTAATCATCTCCTCAAAAACAAGCAAAAAAATAAGAAGAATGTTTTAAAAAAGAGCATATCATAGAAAACAAGATTCCACAGGTGCGCCTTTAATTTTATGATGTTCTGATGCAATACATTTTTATCAAATTAGAGGAGGACCAGTAAACAGCAGCAGATTCACTGACTGAATGAGCTGGGAAGATCGATATGGGGGCAAAATCATCTTCCAATTCTAAAATAGGCTTTAATATACTACAGAATGTACTAATATACATACAAGGTACAAAAACCCATTATCGTTTTCACCAGACACATAATTCCTATTTATGATACACAATGTTGCATATCATCTGTAATCACCAATTTAGATTATAAAAACCCTCAAGCAGTGGAACCAATAAATCAGAATAGCTTAGAGCTATTAGAAAACATTAATTCTATTCTGAAAGCTAAATTACATTTTGCAATTTCTATCAATGGGTTTGAATGGAACCTTGAAATGATTGATGTTTTATCAGAGATAGCCTGGGCAGTGTACACAGAGGCTGCCATTCAGAATTTAATGCTGGTGAAGTGTTAGTGACCAAGTAAAAACTGATAGACTTATCACCAGTCCCAGAACTGTTGAGCACAACAGATTGCAAAAGTAAACCATGGATTTGTAATTAAGTCGGCAAGCTGGAGGGCTCAATATTTGGTGGCTGACATGAGGCATTGCCAGCCACAACTCCCTAACAGTCCCAATATGCTTGTGCCAGGGAAAAATTCCCTTGTAATTGGTATCAGCATAATTGAAATGTGTGCACGTAATTCAGGTGTGTGAACCAAGGCTCCCTCTGCTGTCAGATGAACTTTTGGGAACAGAGACTCTGAGCCCACCTCGGCAGTGCTCTGTTTGCCGTGTACTCACGTCCTCACACCCCCAATGGAAGAACAAAAACTGTTGAAGTTACATTGTGCAACTATTCCTGTCAGAGATCCCCACCCAAGAGGAAGGTTGCAGAGAAGAAAACGTCAGACCTTTCTGTCCAAGCACCTACTACAAGACGGTAAAAAAGCAGCATTTTAATACAGAAGAAGTGAGGTATCAGTAGCCCAGGCTTGGGGACAACCACATTTATTGTAAATGACTTAAAACTGCAGTAAAACAAAGATCAGAACAGTATCTACCTCTTCTGATCTCGAGTATCTACAATCGACCTTTCCTAGAAGTTGTATTGAAATGAAGTGGCCAAGCAGCACAGTGGATGGCAACATGACCAACATAAAGAGAGAATGAAAAACTGTCAGATGTCACAAGCAGTGGAGCGTACTTGGAAGGTAGAGGCAAAATTTAAACATGTTAAAATAAGAAGATAAGTGATCCTATATCACAGGATTAAAAATAAATTGAAGTCTATAAACTCTGAAGTAAGCCACCTGAAGAGGAACAAGACATCTCCAAAGAGCTAAGCAACATTTACTAGAAACCACAATAAAGTATCCAATAATGACGCAAGTGGTGGCTGTTTCGCAGCCTTTAGAATACGCTGTGAAGGATTCTTTACAACTAATTGGTGGTCTGCTCAGCTCATTTAAGGCCAATGCAGACAAATGTACATGCGTAGTGTATGTAAAGAGAGAAATCATCGTATTCTGGTAAAGCCACTGATGGACAAGATTGTTGTTAAGAATAAAAAAAGTGTATTTTGTTTAAATTAAAAAATACTTTCTTCCTTTTCTGCTTCAAAAACAAAATGAAATTTTGTGTAACAATTAATTATGTATTCTCCCAAAATCATCTGTCACTATTTTTCCTTAAGAAAAAGAAAAAACATCACATCTAGAAGACCTTCATCAATTTCTCACATACAAGCAACTTGTGTTCATATTACTGGTGTATAAATATCTCTTCAAAATAAGTGGTAAACTTTAACATTCATTTTCTCTCACAACAGAAGAACTTCTCTACATGAAAGTACAGAATGGGCTTCACTTTGCTTTGTGTTTGCCTAAAACTGGCATATTTTTAGTTTTGCTGTGTTTTCAGTAAAATTTCTATTAATTCTTTCTCCCCTCAATGGAACTAGAGATTAAATCTTGTCACTTCTCTAAAGCAAAAAGCAAATTGTTCTCAAACAAATGACTTCATATATAGTGCAAAAGACCCTGTTTGAAAAAAACCAAAACAATAAGAAGAGAAAATAATCATGGAAAACATCTTCCCCTTTAAAACAACAGTACAGCTGAGTTGATCTTGCTAATTCTAAAATTCCTTCTCCAAAGAACTGCTTAAGAAAGTTTATAAGAAATGGTAGCAGTAAAGTTTGACTGCGTTCATTACAGCAAGTTTGACTCATTGTATCACAAGCTGGTGAGGAAAGTTAGATTTTCATTTCCTTGCATTTTCTGATCTGAAGACAATATGGGTGAAATGCTTTAATCAGTTGTGACTTATAATTTAATCAAATAAGTGCTACTGTTTTGCTACAAGACACTTTTCAAAAAAGTTAGACCTCTACTAACCATGGAAAGAAGCATGTCTTTTGGCCTTGTCAAGTGCCAGCATTACAGGTCACAACTCAAAAAAAAGATTACAACATAAACAGATCACAACTCAAAAGCGAGGAGGTGGGGATTCCTCCTGAACACCAAGCCCTCCCCAGACCAAGAAGTCTGTATCTGAAATGCTTTTGATTCAACTACATAATTCTGTTCAATCAGACCATTGTCAAATGTACCTATAAAACAATTACTAGTAAAAACAATTCTTAGTAATTCACTCCTTTGTTCATCAACTCCTTGGCTAACAGCCATCCCCATAAAAATTATTTAGATGAGAGAAAAGTTTTCCTTTTTTTTTTTTTAGTTGTATGGGGCTTAAAAGCCCTGCAGCAGCAGGAATCTGACAGTTTGTTTTCCATTACAGGAAAACTAATAGGTGAGCCAAAGAGTATTAAATTATAATTTTCATCAAAATCTGCTACTTTAAATAAGGTTTTATCACTCAGGAGGAGAAAAAAAATAATACTTCTGACTAATAAAGGTTTTTGTGAAATCATTGCTGCTTTTTCTCACAGTTCTGTGAGACAGCCAAGATTAACTTCTTTTAACTTTCTATTACTGCTAATTTCCACTGCTCCCTTCCCTCAAGTTTTTCTTCTTTCACTACCTGGTTTCCTCCACTAGTCAAACATACACCCAGACAGGCAGCACCTTCCTTCCCACCCTTGTTCCAGCACATCTGTTGTTGTGAAGTAGCTCAGTAGAAAAAAGTGTAATTCAGCCCCCAGCAGCCCTTCCAGTGCCCACTGTCCCCAGCTCATGTCCTGTATTGCCAAAAGTGGCCAGTTGCCTCCAGCTGAAATAAGTATCTGCACAACAGAGCTGCTGCTCAAACCTGACCTCCTCCAACCCCCTTTGTTGGCTGTTATGCAGAAACTCAAACTCCAAATGTGTACGGCTAATTTAATGAGAACAACTCCCAAAAGCATTTTTATTGTGAAAACCACAGTTTTTTATCCTAATACGTAATTATGTGGATGTTGCCTCTTTTTTTTAAGTCCTGTAAGATTAAAGTGTTTATTGCAGTTTAACTCCTTGAACTTGCAAAGTTATCAGAAGGACTGATAGCAAGTTGCACAGAATCTCTGAGGTCGACAGCAAAAAAATCAAATCACAACTGAAACAGAGACCCCCTGTCAGATCACATATGAATTTTCCTAAATAAGTGGTAACCATCTCTGCAGACCAGAATATCTCTTTTGTGGATAAAAATCAAAGCCTAACCAAAAGACAACACAGACTTTTGGTGCCTTCAGCAGTATGATTACTTTTGTAAAATGCCTTGTTGCCATTTGCTCCAGTACATTTCATCAAAGTATTAAATAGCTGCACTATACTTGGCATACTAAGCCTATCTGATTTACACTGGTCACATTAATTTAAAAGTAATAAATCCAAGCAGAGAAAGTCACATTTCTTTTGTTCAGGAAATAAAAGTGCCTTCAGCAATAGTCAATCCATATAGATTACTTAGTGGAAATCTAACCATAATCTCGTCCTAGAAAGGCTTCAACTGTAAAAGAAAATCAGCTTGCAGGGAGCAAGTCAACCAACAGTTCATGTAAGAATTTAAGAGACAATAGCCTAAGTTAGAACATACATGGCAATGTGTGTATATATGTCTGTACAAATTATATTTGTACATCTCATATAGACACTATTATCACTTACTAAAAGATCAAGGGGAAACTGTGGAACATATGTAGGAACACAATTACACAAAAGAGGTTTCTTTGTATACATTTGTTTAGCTCAGTTAAAGCTGTTCTTAAAACTGTGAGGAAATCCTTGTTATTACAAAAACTAAGAAAGGAAACAGTTCAAATACAAGGCAAAATTAACAATTAAAAAAATTCATAAAGCATATTTAAAGATAAGGAGTAAGGAAATTATGATTTCTTTTCCATCACTTTTATTAAAAGGAAGCGTAATTGAGACATTTGCAATGCCAAAAAGTTAAATAGATGTATGAAAAACATCAGTAACTCAAAGGTCGAAACAGGATGATGGAAAACAATGAGGTCTTTCCTTTCTTTACCTCCACAATTAGAATTTAGCAACAATATATAATGAGTGCTTGGTCAAACTATTATTTTGACTGGTAATACCATAACTTCCTGGCAATCCAAAGTTTACAGAAGGTAGAGCTAAGAAGACTTGGAGACTTTACTATCTGGTCTTCCTCAGTGAGGAGAAAACGAAAAAAAAAGATTTTATCTTGTAAGGTGATTTTATTCCCTTGTTTTTCAAAATCCTCAACAACTAACCGCACACATTAGCAACACCTCCACAAGCCTGGAAGCCTGGGGAAGTGCCAAGAAGGATCCGTTTCCTATTGCAATCATCTCATCCCATTCAAACCCAGACTCAGCAAAGCATTTAATATTTGAGGTTAAATTTCAGTTTAAATAGTTGCAACAAAATGAATGTAACTGTTCCATTTCCAAGTTGTTTACTGAACTGTGTCTACAGGGAGGAAGTCACGTATTTTATGTACACAGAAAAGTACGGAAGTCTTCATTAAAAAAAAAGAAGACAGCAGGAGCAGGCACAAGTACAGAAACTGCCCATGATTTCAGGGTACCCTCCAAAAGCATCCACCATTATGTAAGAAATAGAAGGCATAGAAGCACCTAGGTGTCATTAGTGTGTCTATACTCAACTATGGTTACAAAGTTCACCGTCTCATGAATCTGGGCAAAACTGAGGCTGCTGAGGCTTAATAACATGTTTTAATTCTATTCAGTTGGGAAATTAACAGTGCCTCATTTACTATGATTGGATAAATAATATTCATTGCACATTTGCTTAGAAAAGACAAATTTCTGATAGTGTGTGGTTATATAGGTTGACCAAATGATGGTTTTTAATCACGGAGATGATTTCTTGTTTCCCTCTTGTAAAGCAGCCTCTCTCAGTTGTGCAACCCACACCTCTGACCCATTCAGCAGCTCAGGAACGGGGGAGAAATCGCCCCTCATTAGAGCCCTGCTACTGACATTGTAGTGTTTGAGGCACAAGCAATTTAGAGCAACTCATCTTCAAAGTCAGCCACAAAATAAGACAGTTTTGATCATTTTCAGAGGTCGCATAAAGCTACTCACTCCCAAGAAGAGCTGGGACATGTGGCAGGTTCAGTACTGTCTGACACACAGCATGATATTTACACTTTCATACAGACACCAAATAAATAAAGGTGACCCATTTTAGAAGTGTCTCTGTTATGTTTCCAGCCCTGAGAAAGGAAAAATATACTGTCTTTCCTGACATGATTCTTTAAAAAAAAATCCACATGCTTTGTGGTTTTTAATTATGATTATGCTTTTCTAAAAAACAGTAATTTTTTCTGAGATAATTTATTAAGGAAATATATTTTCATTGCCTAGACTCAAATGAGAGAGTAACAGGGATGTCCTGTAGCCTGACTGAGGCTGCAAACAGAGGGTGTTCTCAGAGGGCCCTGGGAGTCACCCTGCATCCACAGCTGAGCGTTGCCTGCTGGAGTGGCCACACCACAAGGGACTGTTGGGAATGGGGCTCAAAAATGTTTCCTCCAAGCAGAACAGGGTCCCCACCCAAGTGTTTGCTTATGGGTCACTCCATTAAAGCCTGCCCAGTGAGTAATATAGGCCTGGAGACCACAGAGCAGGACGTGATCCTGGAGACCACACATAAGGCAATACACCTATGACAACCCAGCCAGCCTGTGAGGGATGGGGAAAGATCCCTCACATTGCAAGAGCTTGCCTGCTTTTATCCATTTATTTGCTTGACTCAATAATATCTGAGAGCACATTTGAATTTAATTTCCTTTGGTTTTAACACGAACATCTTCTAAAAGAAAATCAGATTTAGAAAAAGCCCACTATAACTGTTGCTCACAGATAAAATCTCAGCTAAGCACACCAGACGGCTCCGTTCATGACACCATGGCTTCCCCTCCAGCAAGCATCAGTACAACCTCCCTACAAGTGTTTGATACACTCCCAGCCCCAGCTTGGCTCTCACTGAACCCCTGCAAGGTCAGTAAACAACCTTCTCTAAGTAATATCCTGCCTGGGCAGGAAGCCATGGGGAGGCAGAGCCTTGGATAGCAGAGAACACACCCGGCCAGCATATTTAGAGGTCTTTGGAGGTGTATGTACTCCATTATCGCTGAGCGGCACGAGGATGGAAGCACAGACACCCAACAAAGCAGTATCTAATAAAAGCAATGGTCAAGAGTCGGAAACAGCAGCAGCAGAGGGAAAAGTCACCCAAAAGAACATTCTGTACATGGGCAGAAATCCACTTGCATGCTAAATTTTTTTGTATGCTTTTGTATGGTTGTCTAGGATGCACTCCTTTTTCCTTATAGAAAGAAGAAATATTTAAGCTTATTACATTTCTAGTTGTCAGAATACACAGCAGAATGTTCGGAAATACAGATTTAGGCCCCTACACAAAACAACCTGAGTATACATACCCCAAAACGTTTTGGTTCATTAAGCCTCAAAGAAAAGCATTTGTACAATCCACTCTAGATAAAAATTTGAAAGATACCATGTGAAGGAAGTCAAGTTAAGACCTGTCAGCTCATGCTGAGAAAGCTGAAACAGAGGCGATTCTCTTATTATACACAGTATTAAATATTTTCTTCCCCTGAGTTGTCAAGACCTGTCAAAGCATTTTTTTCTTAGCAATACCCCACTATAAATTACCTACCACATATTTAAAACATATATATATACATATATATATATACACACACAGAAGTGAGGCTTTCCATTAATCTCTACCATTCCAGATTTTTTCAGTTTTAATGTCTCACACAGCAGACAGATGTACAAACCATTTTTCTTTTGCTGTACAACCTCAAATATAATAAGTCTTTATGGCCTGAAATATGAGCTTTTAACAACATCTGTGCAGCTAGAAAATATAACTCAGCTTCCTAATCACTGTATGGAGAAAGAGTCTTTTCAAAAGTACTACCTATTGTAAATAGACATTAGTGGCACAATGTTAAAGTGATTATATTTTTATTTAATTACAATCCACTCTACATGACAGTTCACGTAGCCTAGATCACAATTAATCTTGATTAGCGAAAGCTGCAGCATAGTACTGCTCAGAGTAATCAGGATGATTACACAACATATGATCTTTATGTTTCTGTTTTGTCTCCACAGTGGTTATCAGATACTTATCAATTTTCTAGCCCGGAAGAAAGTTTAGACAGGATGGCAACACAGGAACCAACTAACCAGAATACATTTCACTTGGGCTGCAGAAAAGCCATAAAACCTAACAGATTGAACATGTAGGGCTTCTGATGTTTATGTTTTTGAAAATTGTCAGAACCTATAGAAACTGATTCTTTAGAAATAACAGCAAGTTGTAGTTCACTGTTTGATTTAGAACATAATTTCCCGTAAGTATCATCAGTTGCTGGGGCATGGTTGATTTTGTTTGCCTCTTATGCCAAGTACAGCAGACACTTTTACTAATAACGGTTCAAATTGATGCTTATAACAGGATAGCAGATTGAAAAAAAACCTTTTCAAAGGAGGGAAAGGGAGGGAAAAACTAGGACCAGATAATAAAAGGTCCTGAGTAAGAACGAGGAACTGGAGCTACAGAGATAAAGGAGCTGAGACAAAAGCAAGGCAAGATGGAAGAGGCTGGAAGGGAGCAAGTGGAATACATGTAATTCAGTAGAAAGGGGCAGAAACATCTTCACCAGCCAACACTTGAGCTCTCCCATAGTCAATAACTGAAAATATTCCTCTTATATATAGCACTGTTAAACAGGAGGATTATTTCCTGCTTGCCTGCATGCAAAGTGAGATTTGAGGGAAATACTCAACTTCTACGTGTTACAGCATTAGCAGAGCTTTGGGCAGCAGAACTAAGCTCTCCACAATCAGCTGAAGCCAAATGTGGTTTCCAGTTTGCATTTCACAGCCACAAGAAATTACACTCAAAGAGGAAAAATTTTATAAACTACTGTGTGGAAACTTAAAATGTACATAAAAAGCTTTAATTCTAGCACTGCATCATGGAAGTGCTTCATTTCGTTGCATAATTATTTTAATCATGTTTTGTAATTACTATCATTCTACCTATTAGTACCTATGGATTATTTACAGATAAAGGTAGAGACTTTTAAGTTTGTGCGTAAGAGGCAAACAAAAAATAAAATCAATAATGAAAGACTGATTTTGCCACAGTCTGAAGTTTTCAGGTGTGTATATACATCTACACATATGTCATGTATTATGAAAGAGAAACACAAATACCTATTCTTGAAATCAGAGAATAAATATTGAATGTCTATATTCTTTTGTGCCTATATTCCAAATTAGCTTTGTGAGCAATATTTTCCCCAAGATCAATTTATATCATAGATGCGAAATGCATCAATAAAATTCTGTATTATTTTTGAACATGGCCTGACAATAAGATGGCATTAAAAGCATCTTCTTTCCTGCCCTTAGCTGAACCTCAGAACGTCCAGTAGGACGTTTCTGCATTTATGATCTAATCAGCAGGGTCAACAAGAGCCACCGACCATGAAATGGAAAGAAACGTTTCAGTGGTTATATAATGACACCTTAACGTGTTTCTCATTAATCAATTACTGCCATTAGCAAGCCTCTGAAAAAGGAAGATTCGCAATGACTCTGCAATTAGGCAGCTAACTACAACTGTCACTATGAAAAAAAGCCAAAAGCACAAAACCAAAAAACCAACCAAACAAACAAAAAACCAGCCATCTAAGGAAATAGGGAAAGAATTAAAAATCACAGAGAAACAATTATTCCACAGATGCTCAAGTCCCAAGCAGCCTGGTAACTTAAAGCAAAGTAACTGTGTTAGCAATTTTAAGCTCCTGGAGAAAATGCTGTAGTGGTGTCACTGCAAGTAATATAAAACAGATGTTAAATATTTTACCAATATATGCATTATACATTATGTACATGCCCTGAAATTTCATTTTTCAAATCTATCAAATCATAGTATGTAATTTAACCTTGCTTTATTTTTAGAACTTCTTTTGACTTCCATCCTACCAGGGACAACATTTTTATCCATAGAGGAAATTCAGTGTGTAAATCTTGCAGTGAAACAATTGTTCAATGAGATGGTATAGTCCAGGTCTGTGCATACAAAAAAAAAAAAAGAAAGCACAATATAGAGAAATTTAGTAGGTTTTTTTCACTTTTTATCATTTTGCTAATCCTCATTCATCTGCAATTTAATAAATTAATTCATGTTAATTACACAATTAGAATGAAAACTCCTCTGACCAGGAACTTCATTTCTGTAAAGTGCTGATCTCATTGACTGTGCCCTATAAATTGATAATGACAAAGCTTGACTATGAACAGTGACATTAGAACATCAGAATACTGTGTTCTGGGAATATAGATATCACAGTTAGTATATCACATCTTAAATATTTCAATAAATGCACCCTCCAGAAAGCAGCCAAATCATACGTTTCTACAAACCTCAGTGACCTCTGTAATAATACAGAAGGTTTCTTTATCCTATCAGTCAAGGTACCCTTTCTCAACCTCTGCTGCATTTACCAGGATTTCCCACTAACAACAGCCTACACAATCTCCAATCGATAAACTAGAAACCAATGTAAAAATTACAGTTAAGTATGTGTTATTGTTAGAGACAGCATGACAGGAGTTCTCCCCACTATGTCTAAGTAGCTACACAGAAACACACACACTCAGGCACTTACTACTGCTATTACCACAGTCCCCAGCACTGTGGATGTTTTGAAACAAGACGTTTTCTTCATGTCAGCCTTGAATTCAAAATCTGCAAATACCCACAGACAAGACTTGTCTTATGAGCTTTGTAAAAGAGTGCAGCCAAACAGAAACTTTGCAACAGAAGCACTAACTCTAATATTAATTTGACCCAAAAAGCCATGCTGCTCCAGAACACAGCATGCAAGACTGCTGCTCATCTTCCTCTTACACTGCTCTCCCTGTCACTCTCCTGCTGCTGCCTGCTTCCTTGCAAGCTACATTTTAGCTCCTACTGAGTCACAGCAAATTATCCCTTGGGATCCTCCATCTGCCACAGTAGATCTGTGACAAATGCAAGTATTTGAACTGGTTAATGGCATAAATCAGTGCACCCTCTGATGAAGACTAAAACTCTCTGATCCTTCATAATTGAATTATCTACTGTATTTTGTTTATTCATAAAATATGAAAATAGGAAGGTATTCCCATACATGTTGTTATTACACCTCCTCACTGATGACTAATTTTTCAATTTAAACTATATCGGATTGAAGTAATTTTTCATAGTGATGTCAGTGCTTCTGAACAAGTGTAGTAAAGACGAAAAGTGAATTTCAGAAAAGCAGAAAGATCTCAGTACCAGCTACAAAACTCCAGGTGAATATACATAAGGAATATCCAAAATGCCCCAAATCCTGAGTAAGGAAAAGCTGATATTCTCTATAACTAGTAGCACTTTTCTGTACGTCTTCCCATGTGTTGCCTTTGTTCTTCCATGTGTTAATGAAAGATCCCATACAAAGATACTAATTTTCACCCCGGTACCTTAAGGCAAAACCTGCTGCTTTTCTCACATTCTTAAAAGAACACCTAACCTTCTCCCCAAGGGTGGAATTTTGCTGCTCCGTTATTTTTGCCAACTTCTGAATTGAAAGATGTTCCCTCTTGTTTGTGTGGCTGGGTGGGAAAGGCACACAGCCAAGAGAAATGAAAATATATCCACACCCTGCTCAAAATAAAAAACCATGACATGGATAAAAAGAAGAAGGGAAAAAATCACATGCAGAAAACCAGTATTCTTTTCTATTAAATTAAGATTCTGTTAAACTCAATTCACTGTTTTCTAATAATGGAAGCAATAAATATAAAGCAAAAAGTTATTAATAAATCTTACAGTTGAAAAACAAAGTGGCCCAACACTTAGGAAGCTAAATTGACACTTCAGAGAGCATTAAGGTCAGAAGTTTTGGGGTGTGATTTGCAGACCTGATCCTTGGCACCCAGGTTAGTTCAAACACCGTTTCTCAGCACTGAGACCAGCTGGCTTCGCACTGAAGCAGGTAAGTCCTTACATGATTTCTTCTGCTAGCCAGGGAATGAACAGAGACAGTCATTTCCCAAAAAGCAGAGATAACACAAATAAAAGGACTTTCTACGGTGATCAGCTGACCTTTCATTAGCACTCCAGCTGCAAACCCATAACAAAAATATTTCATTACCCAACTGGGCTTTTATAAAAATACATGTCACAGAAGGCCAGATGACACCAAAGTAAGGGTACTAGAGGAATGGAAAGTGTACAGATTCCTAAGAATAGGAAGAAGTATGCATGTATTTAATGTTCAGTATCTCAGGTGACTCATAAATCTTAGTATTAAGCAACCTGCTCAGCTCTCATCTCCACTAATTCAGTCCTTATGTCGAATTATGCACCTTAGTTATAGTTGTAAACAAGGCACCAAAATTTTGTCCAAAATGTTGTAGCACTCCTGGAGTATGTGCTCCTCAGCCTGGAGGAAATGCCATTGGACATGTGGTTACTGCTGTGGCTCAGAGGAGGAACATGAATCTCCACCTTCTGGTGAAGGTTCACAGATGTGTCCCACCAAGGCTGGGGCAGACTCTCTATTGCATTAACATAACAGCTTCAAGACCTTGTGAGCCAAAGGAAATGCAGCAGTCAACTCATTCCTGTCAAAAAGTTTATGATGCTGAACAGTCATGCTTATGATGCTTGATTGCAGGAGCCAGCAGGAGGACAAATAAATTTCGCTGCAAATATGCTAGCTTGCTTAAAAGCAAATCCATTTAGTACCGACAAATATACCAAGAGCATGTACATCTTGTAGAGTGGCAGACACTTTTAGAAATTGTTTAGCCTTCTCAGAGAAAGTGATTCTTTGTCAAAGAGGATTTTGTTCGGTTTGTTAGAGGTTGCTGCCGTAGTGTACTACCACAGCCCAGGTCAGCCTTAATGCTGAGCTATTTATTATCTTAATTTGCACATTAATCACTAATACCAGCCAGTTTTCCTTATAGAGCTTTTTGGTTTTGCTTTGGAGATTTTCAGAAGAATCTCCAATTTTCTGATTGTTTTGAAAGATTAAGAATGCATGTAGTAAGGCAACAAACCTCAAAAGAGAAAATGAGAGAAAAGAAAGCAAGACTTTACTTTCTCCACTGAGAAAATTAATTTCAGCAGATCAGGCCTGTACTCCACACAAAGACATTCCTCCTTTTCCCAGTTTAGCTGATTCCAAATTTTCCCAATGACCTTGCCTAAATTAAATTTACAGTCAAGCAATCTTATCTTTTAAATCAACAAATTGGATTAGTGATACTCTGAGCTGGGACGCAGTTTTCACGTGCTTACCAAATTTGGACCAAAAAAAATTACCAAATTCTATTCAATTTAGGTAACTACTTGCAACATCCAAAACTTCTTTCAGATGACTATTTCAGAAAAGATCGTAATTAGCTACAAAACCCAAGCTGAGACATTGCTTGAAAACTGCTACAAAATCCTTATATATAGGATATATATATATATATAGATAGGTAGATAGGTAGATAGATAGATAGATATAGATGAATAATCAAAGACACTTCCAAAGCAGCAGCAATGAAAGTGATGCTTGGTTGCAAAAGGAGAATATGTAATTGCTTGGAAGGTTAACGTCACTCCCAGTTCAGTATCTGCATTTGAAAAGGTGTAGAAAGCACTCAGTGCTACCACCAAGTGGAACTTAACCTACAAAGGTCTAAAACCAACCCAGCCCAGAGGGGCTGCCCTTTCATTTCTTCTTATAACCAGTCCATATTTCTTCTTATGCAAGGTTGTTGCTGGGAAGAATATGGAAGGTTTGCATAGATTTTGAATTTCCTATCCTTTTGCATATTAAATATTAATATGTGGAGGATCACAAAGAGACAAAATGTCAATAGCTAATCAAAGTAGAGATAAAAGGAACAATTTATTTCACTGTTCATCACCATTTCAATACTTTGTATATCAAAGGCCACTCAATACACTGTTTTGAAAGAAATATACAGTTTTGTAGAGGGGGGAATTTAAGGAAGCAAGCATGAGGATTAAATCTCCTTTCTTTGGAAGTTGCTTCATCACTTTTCTCAACTGCCCTTCAGCTGAATCCTCGGCAGCAGCTGGCCACCAAATAATGGGATGGTGAGGTGCTTATTTTTATCTTTCATAATTTATTTATAAACAAAGTAAGAATAAATAAATAACAATAATAGTGAATTACTCTCTACATGGATATGGAGAGGAGGAGAATAGGATTAGGAGCAACATTCCATGTTCCAGTGCAAACAGCAGCAGCTGGAAGTCACTGCAATGCCACGTCTCTGTAAAGGCTGCCCACGATGTGAGACTCTGAAGATGCTCTCTGCCTTACCTGTGTTAAAGGATTGTAACAACATGGCTGAGGTCGGGAAGAGGATTCACCTATTTGGATAATCAATCGTATTAGGACTGTGGTTTGAAGCACACAACTACTGCTGAATTTTGAAGTTTTTTCTTCATTGTTACTTACATATTTGTCTTAGAACTATAGATATTCACTGAAAAGACTGCAGAATCACACCATAGCACTAACAGTTATAAAAATACGCTTCAATAAGATAGCAAAAAGTTGTTTTTCTATAAAACTTATTCATGTCTTGGATGTGTCTAATACACACACAATAGGTACTAGTTCTAACAAGCAGAATGCTATTTACCACTAATCTCATGTATGAAATATTTTCAATTTCTTTTTAACAGCAGTGTTAAAATTATATTCCTGTCACAATGTTCTTCTCCATACCTTAGCACAAACAAACTAAACTAGTATGATTTTTCATCCATCTTATTCAGAAAAGCCCAACATCATGGACATTTTCCATAATTACAGCACAAGTGAAGGGGTTCTATTTTGTTTACCAAATTTGGGAATTGGACCAGAAAACTGATACATATTATATCACAAAGTTGAGGATGAGTTGACAATTTCTGTGTTGATATTTGAAAATGTTCTGATTACTGACAAAAGCTGAATGGAAATGACTGAAAGGATCATCTTCTCTGAGCCTCTGGTGCCATGTAGGCAAGCATTACTCAGACCATATAATGAGTTGCTGCCTGTTTCCAATCCATATGTCCTCTTTAAGTTTTCGAAAAAAACCCATTAAAAAAAAAAAAAAAAATCCACAGCAAACTGGCCAGACCAAAATCTTTCCATTCTGAAGACACCAAGACTCCAATAGGCATTAAATTCTTTAACAGAAAAAAATCCATAAACTCTGTAAATTGTGTCAGGTCACTGTGAGGAAGATCAGCTATTTGCACCTGCTCAGCCACAGTTATTTACTTCAGAAATACCTGTGCCAGGAATCCCAGCTGCACCTGCACAGCAACATCTGAACCATTACAAGCTGAGGAATACTTCAGCACAGGCTTGCCACAGAATGAAGCTCTGTGGATGCACTAACCTGTTATGGACAGCAAACCCTTGTCGTTAATCAATGCCTTGCATAAAGCCTTCCTGTATCCATGCAGATATCTCCAAAAATGCCTTACTTCCATCCCCTCACCTTTACAGAAACAATCATAAATACTTAAAGACAACAAATTAAAAAGGATATTTTGTATCCTAGTCAAAGGAAATGTTATGATAAGGTGTGTTCTAACAGTAAACTGTTGATCTTGCTGAGTTACAGCTAGTTACTACCTTAATGTTATCCTAATCAGTACAGCTCAGCTTCAGAAGACCCAACAGGAAGGCAGCATACAATATTCAGATGGGACATAACAATTTATTGATATAGTTGTAGAGAAGAAACACTGTGGGGAGGGAGTGGGGAACTGTCAGTTTTATGCATATTTTTTAAATTCTGGACACTAATTTTACATACATGTTTACAGTACTCCTATTGCACTTCGTGCTATTCAACTTTGCCTCATTACCCTGCAGAGAAAGGAACAAAGAGAACATCAGCTTCACATCAGCAGTGCTGTTTTCAAACCCCATTTTGACAAGTCAGAACTTCTGCTCTGATCATAGCTGTACACCTGCCTTGTGGTACCTGCTTCCCTCAACAGGGATAGGAGCTTCATACTCCATCTCCAATTTTGCTGGCTACAAACTCCTATCTGGCCACAGGGGCTCTGCCCAAGAAGGCTACTTGTAACTGCAGATTGAATCTGAATTTCTGAGTCCTTGCCAAAGCTGGAGACACAATTCTTTGTCCTGTGGGGGACAGATCAACCCCTTTGCCACCCATCTTTGACCCAGATTCTTTGAGAATGAGGCATACTCAGAAAACTTCACTACGGTGTGGAGGAGGAACACACAAATGCCATTCACCACTACATGTCCTTCCACCCTCAGGACACTCTTTGAGGTCTCTTGGTATTCAAAATGCGGTACTATGACTAAACTGGAATAGAACTGAAAAGCCACAGAACCATACAGAGGCTTGTAACTAATGATACCGTTCCCATTTCTGGCAACCACCAAAACTGGTTGTTTCCAAAGTCACAAACACAGGCATGATTTACTGAGCCTTACTGCAAGGCTCACCATGCTGGGTTTCCAGTTTACTTCACCTCAGTACAACCACAAAAAATAAAACTGATAAAGGGTCAACATAAAATGAGAACATATGTTCGGACAAGGCTCTATTTGCCGATCTAACAAAAGACTCCTAGTGTAAATTTCACAAACATCATTTCCACCCTACAATATCCATGCATACTCTTCCTTCCCTATATTTTCTTGAATGGAATTGGAGTTCCTTGCTCCATCCAAACATGTAGCAACAATCTCACTCCACCTGCTTTTCTCTGCTAATCAACTTCTGGAGTCTCCCATGGCCTCACAGTGATAGAGCTGCAGCGCATGCAAAATTGCAAACATCTGTTGGCACTATTTCCATAATGAGATTATCCAAGCCCTTGAAGAACTAAGAGCAAGTGAAAAATCCAGAAGACTTGAAAGCCTCATTAGCTTCTGGTTAATCAGAATCGGAAGTTGTCTTTAGAAGAAGGGGGACTCTTGAGATTTCTCCAAGGAGTAGATTTCACAGCTGTAATTAGCAATTGGTAGCAGGAAAACAAAAAGCTTTAAACCAGCATTTTTCAGAAACTCTAAGAGTGGTTTAGTTTCTTTGTAGCTGGAAAACATTCTCCGACAGCAGATGAGAACTACTACTGACCCCCCATGACAATGGCAGAGTAGAGGTACACAGTCGAAGGGGAAAACAGCAGCAAAAGGCTGTTTTGCTGCCATATAGCTTTAAAAGTTTACTGTGATGATGAAGGGAACAAGACAAAACATACAGAGTAGGGAATATAGATGGAACTCACAGCTGATTTTAATGCTGCCTTTAGTAAGTCAACAAAGAAACAGGAAAACCACACTCCTTTCTGTCTTCATCTTAAGGCCTTTAAGTGCAGGGAAATTGAGCTTCAGGAAGGTGTAAACATTTGTGCAAGGGACTGACACACCTGGCTCTTGGGGGATGGGAGAAGCAACACATTTTAGAAGGAGGAGGAGGAAGAGGCACTTCTACAGAAGTCATCATTTGGATAAATCTTGGTAAGTAATACTAAAGATGATAAATTCTGGACATATGCCACATTTCTTAAGGCTATTCAGGTTTCTTTGAAATCTTGCAATCACCTCCACTTTCTACTTTCACAAAAAAGATCTTTCTTAAAATTCAGTGTTTCATTTCAAAGCTAATGCAGGCACAAAAATTTCCTAGTCATAATATTAATATTTTCAGTACTACATTTTGATTAGTTGTATTAAAATGTCTCAAGCACAAACTCACAGTGACCTCTGCTGAACAGTTAGTGCATCTTCCATGCAGAAAAAGGAGCTGCTACACTGCCAATCCCAGCACTTGCAAATCTGTCACACAAGCAGCATTTTGAAAGGAATGTCACTGCTTAAGCTACAAAACCCACAGCTCTGTTTGATATGGAACAGATAAAATTTTATGCAGAATATCAGGAGGAATCTTCTGATAAGCCAAAACAAAAAGATTAGCTTTCACCAAAAGCTCTATATGTCACTCTGTGAGCTATCTAATGCTACTGACTACATCCAGTAATTTCAATTATTCACTAAGGGATTACACTTATTTCAGTAAATCAAACAACAGGCTGCTTGTGCTTCCAGGGCCTAAATAATGACTGTGGTGAGAGCAGCACTGGCTACAGTACACTAAGAATGCTTTGATTTTGTAAGTGAGAAAATTTAAAAATCTCTGTCTGACATGGTTTTAAGACTATTGCAAATATTTCTAATTCTCAAAATCCTCTTCCTGGGCTAGGTGTAGTTGTCCACACCAGCCTTGCTAACACTGGACAGCTGCTCCTCTCCAGCCATGACTCCCAGCAGAGCAGGGCAAGCAGAGAGTTGTCCTGGGCATGCAGCATCAGCCTGGGCTCCACAGTGCACAGGACGGACCATGGGATGGGGATTACCTCTCCCACCTTCTCCTTGGGAACTCTCCCACGCTGCCTGGTATGTGGGTGAAGCCCAACTGCTACTCCATGCCACAGCTGTGTCTATCCAGGAGCAAGGGATAACAACAAAACAAGTTCAACAAAAATTAAGAACTCATTCTGGTCTCTGAGGTTGGTAGGAGTAATACCACTTCAGCTCCATTTCCCTCCATAGCTCCCATTTTCTTCCTGTCTTGAGGCACAGCAACCATGTTCTGTTGGTGGACTCCTTTTTTCTATTCAGATTTAAGTCAATGGTTTTTTTCTTTTTTTCCTGTTAGAAAGTAAATAGTTGAGTCGCAGACCATTTACTCCACGACCCAGAAATAATAGGAGAGGGGTTTCAGTGCACTCATCCCACACAGGAGTACAGAAAAGGTGGTTCCTCTTGGTGTGCACTAAATATATTAATATATATTTTGTATATGTACATACATATATATGCATGTGTATCTCCTGTGAAGATATTGGGGCTCCCTCCTACTGAGAGGGATCATTAAAAACCTTTCGGTTTGAATAAACAGTGGCTTTGTTACTACACCTGTTTTTTTATGAAATACAGAGAAAAACCTGTACACAGAGAGATGGTATATTTTATTCAAAGCCAGCCAAACTAAATGCATTAAAAATATGCTTCTAGCTTAAATAAATCTTGCTAGCTAGGAGAAGACATCCCACACCTCCCTACTTTTATACTTCATAGCAGGTGACTGCACTTCTGAATACAGAATGGGAAGAAAGAGCTCATTTACTTGGTTCTGACATCAGAAAACCACATAAATTTCAGACTTACCAGTGTTTACCAAAAACACATTATTATCACTACTTACAAGAGCCATTTAATCCACTTGTGCACCTCCATACACAAACTTGCTTTTATTTAAACAATATCCAGTCAAATAAACCATATTAAACTGTGAGACTGACATAAACAGCTTAATATTTAAGTCTCTATATTGCTTTAAAGTTATTATGCATAAAACTGGACTAGTTAAAACTCCATCTCAAATTGCATTACACACCATGTTGCCAAGCAAGTAATTTGCATATTATGCCACCAAACACTAGTCCTTCCCTGAGAGCGTTTCAAATTACCCTGTTCATTTAGCCACAACGGCTCCCAGGGCCATGTTCCTGTATCAAAGCTACCAGACAGCACCTCTGCAGTGCCCTACAGCTCTAAACCATGAAGACTTGTGGGACTCCAGATTTTATTATCTGACATGGCCTAACCAAGCTTCTGTTTATGACTAGGACAAGACTTTTTATTTTGTTGTTAAATACCAAAATGATTGTGAGATAAGAAATAGAGCAACAGCTGGAGTAGTCACAAGTTAAGAGCCACAAACTGACCATTTCAAAGCAGTATGGCAAAAAAAGATACACATCAAATCCAACCTGAACCAGGGCTCATTCAAGTCCTAACTAAAATTTCAGGATTTTCAGTCCTTAATATTTCATCAGACTCTTGTGATTGTAATCCAGAGTTTCAAAACAGATTTTAGCTTAAACCCTGAATGCTTCTTCATTTTATAAAGACACATTGTCATCACGAGAATAATACTCTCATGATGAACTTCAAACAAATTCCAGGGATTTCTAAAAGGTAACCTCTTGAATTTTCACCACTCAAATAATGATCTTTGTACATTAAGGGAGAACAGAACTGAAGCTCCATGATCTAGCACAGAATTAAGGACAGATTTAACTTTCATATCTCTAAGCAGAACTAAAGCTCCAAGTCAACAGACAGCAAGTTCTTCACTTTATTTCTGTACAGATCCATGTCAAGCTTTGTGCTTCTGACAGTTCCAGATCTGACATTAAATACAAGATCATGGCTGCAAACCAATCCTTAATGCATCCTATGGAGCCCATTTAACTGTATTTGTACAGCATAAAATGATATCGTATACAATTAGAATGTGTATCACATGCAACTCTTCAGTTGCTGACTCAACAGAAGATGGTAACTTAGAAATATTTTATGGTATTTTACAGTAACTGTAAACCCACAATATGATTTCCCTATTTTTACGACTCTAAATAAAACTCAGATTTGTTTTAAGCAAATGAAAGTGATGCTCCCACAGGAAAATACATCTTTAGTTTTTACAACATTCCATAACACACAAGATGTACAGAGGGTTTATTTAGCTTCAGAGACATATTTTGACATCATAAAAATTCCCATCTTTGGCAGTTCTGAGTGACTGGAATTAACTTATTTACTTGGAATTAACATAATAACTTAACCAGATGGTATGAGAGTTACAGTTGATTAGATCAATGACAATAATGTCACCAAGTCTGAGCATCTGACCTTGGCAAAACAAGTATTGCAATATTTACAGTTAAAGAGGCAGACAAATCTGTAAAGAATGGCTGTTGGTAAATTGTATGAACACAGAGCTCCTCATTAAGAGAATATGCTACCCGAGAAACTGAATGTTATCTTGTCACCTATTCTGTGAAGCTTCCTCTGTTATGAAAAATATTTTTAATATGCATTCCAAGCAGCATTCATTTACATATATGTACTAATTCTCTCTTTTATTGGTTCATTTCTAGATTTAACAGACATGTAGATAATTGAAATTTTATATAGCACACTAAAGAGAATGTAAGCCGTGCACTGATTTTAACATTTTTATAAACCAAAATTACAATCAGGCAATATCCATGCATCTTTTATTTATTGCAAATAGTTAAAAAACATACTTCATTAATATATTTTTACCCTAAAGCTTTATTGAATGTCCAAATAATTTCCCAGTTGCATCTCAAAATTAAACTCTTTAGTTTTCATCTCTATACCCCAGGGCTTTACTGCACAACACAACATATTTTAATATGGTTAAATGCTACTGATGTTGCAAAATGTTATTCCTTATTGAAAATGGTCATTAATATTACTTCATACCTCAGAGAGTATGGTAGTAATTTGGCAATAAAACACACTATTATCATCGTCTTCTAATAACCTGAAAGTGTTGTAATCCTAGGGCCCTAAATGTGTTATGGAATATTATTAGAACAAGCACATTCTGGTCATTATTTAGATGGGAACATTTCCCATGTCTCTCATACCTCATTCAGTAATTGCACACTCCTGCTATAATTAAATCTGCCCATTTTAAATTGTCCATAATATTCTAAGGTTCATTTTCTGGTCCTGTGGGACACATCATTGACTCCATTTTGGGAACAACATACTTTTTAATGATGCATTTTAAATTGTTTATTTTTATTTAAGTGACTGTCTGGAATAATAACTTGAAACATCCTGAATTAGATAAAACAGTTTAAAGTGGGGGGAAATGAAAAAAGCAGCAGCAGCTTCCTAAGTATAATAAAACAAGAGTGAAATACTTCTTCCCCCTTAAAATGACTTTACCTACTTGTCTGGCACTAAATGTACTGTCTTCCAGGGAAAAATATTGCTTTGAGATGAGCAGCATTTACTGAAGACCATCAGATTCATTGGGACATAAATGCTATCTCCAAGGCTTGGCCAGGAGCCCCCCTACCAGAGCCATGTGCACTCAGCAGCCACACATCCCATTCCCTTCAAATCTGACTGAGATACCTAATATAGCAAAAAAAACTTGAGTGAAGGGCTTAAATTAAGAAAAGCCCAAGGCTGCAACACAGTGTATTTAAACAAACAAGTAACCACATCCAAGTGTAAACTGTTCACTGTGAATACATTTTGAAAAGGTACACGTTTGAAAACGTGTATATTTGAAACTGGATATGTTGCAAAACTGGTGTCATTTAACAGTATTAATAGCAGCAGCTGCATGACCTGGTCAGTCTGTGAGGCATCTCCATCCTGCCCTGCCAGAGCTTGGACAAGAGCATGGAAGGAAAGCTCGCTGCTTCCACAGCTCAGCTGCAAGCAAGTGTTAAGCCATTTTCCTCTCATCTAAATAAACCTTCACACACAACTCTCATAAGGGATCTCCACTGGATTTTGAGCACAAATAAACTGCAAAACTTGCACACATCAGGCAAATTGTGGGAAACCCGTAAGCAAACTGTATCCAGACAAAACTAACAAGTGAGCCAGCTCATCCACTCAGCACCCTCAGCTGAACTGTGCTACATGAGCCAGGGATACTCCCTACCAGAAAATCAAAACTCCTGAAGAGTGACACCTGGGTTCACTATATGTTGTGACAACATAAAGAAGAAAAGTGCATTTATATTTAGAAAAATAAAAACACTTAGAGCATATTCCAAGGCCGTGTAAAATATATACAAGCCTGCATGGTGGTATAAATCCGTGTCACATATAAAATGCTGTGAGAAATAACGAACTAGAAAGTAGAACGCACAATCAAGAAATACTGTGCTTAATGGAACAGTTTACTGAAATGGGAAACAAACTAATCCTTGTGCCTCTCTACAAGCAACTCATGTGTTTTAAAATGCACAGAAAGAGAAGAAAAAGCAGAAATATTTTGCACTAAATTCCTGCTACACTGTTGACAACAAAAACATTTCAGGGCTCAACTAAACTACTGACAGAATGAAAATCTTCTTCAGCTACCTGTCTATAACAAGAAATCAAAATCATGCAAGAGCAAAAATTTAAGGATAAATGGGGGATCAAATTACTCATAAGGACAGCTTTAAACATCTGAGAAGTTAACCTCACATACAAACAGGAACTGGTGTGTTTAAGCCATATTAAATCATCATGGAGGAGACTGCCATCAAGCACTCAAAAGTCCCTATACTTGTGATATTTTCCATATGTTATTAATATTTTGCATTCTCATTTACAGCTGGTACTAGATATCCACTGAAAAAACCTCAGTTACTGAGTTACAGAGAGTCTATCTTCACGTTTACACACATGTGGATGTACAAAAGCTGGATAGAAGTCCCCAAATCCAACATTTACACAAACAGCAGAATGTTTCACTTTTTCTCTTATGTGCTACTCTACAGTTGCAGGAGGAAGTTCGATGTCACACCACCATGCTCTCAGATATTTATTTAGACAGTTTTACAAATCTCCAGCTTTATTGGTTTAGATCAAGTACGATGTCGGAATTCAAGCAATAAATTTCCACTTGACACCAGTCATGCTCCTGTACCTTGCTGTTCTGCTGACAACTAATTCAGAAATAAAGCAGTAGTTTTAATTTTTAAACTACCTAATTAAGGAGATAAACATGTTATGAAATTACTTGTGTAATTATACTGTTATCATCCCAAATCAGAATTAGTAGTCTTTGTCCTCCAAAAATTATAGAAATTCTTATTATTTTTTTCTTAATTTCAAATTCAAAATAGATTTATGTATCTGATATGTCTCCCAGACTTGGAATAAGTGAAGAAATAGAAAGAAGCAATTCAGAAATTAATAAAGGAAAATGTCTAGAAGTCCACAAATTAAGAGAGCCAAAGAGCTGTATCCTGTAACATCTTCTGAAAGAGAAGAGAGAATTATGACTTTTCAAGCAATGTATGATTTTGATAGCTTAGATCATACTATAATATGTTATAAAAGCTTGTAGCATCATGTGTTCCTTTTAAAGAAGATAGTTGTATTTGAATCCTTTAAGACAAAACAGATACATTAGTATTACTAATTAGCTGGCCAGAGTCTCCCAAAACAGTTTTTAACTATAACAAAGATTTCCCAAACACCTAGAAATAAAAAATGATCCAACAGTCACAGTCATTTGTTGGCACTTGCAATACACTTTTTGTTGTCTATTGAACAAACACTAAAAAACGTATGCCATAAAAATGCGCCTACAGTTATTTTACCCATCTTCATTTTTAGTGGCCTACATGTCTCTGAAGAAGTTACAGATTTTGCATCATTTTAATAGAAACTTAAAAAAAATAGCTTAGTAAAATCCTATCTTTTATATCTTTAACATTTACTAATTTTCATCAATGCGAAATGAAGACCAGCTCTTCCATAACAAGGTCCTCAAAAAAATACATATCTCACTAAAAGACATACAGGTGGAAGTATTGTCTCATCTACCTCTCTGCATAATAGCAAAAAACTATAACTATTTTTAATTTTTCAGAAAATTATCTGAAATCTGAAAAAAACCCAAGTAATTGGCCAGCCTCTCTGGGGAAGGAAAAAAAAAAAAGAAAAAAGAAGCTGAAAAAGCCCCTGAGTGTAATTAAACAGATTGAACACAAGAGGTAGCTCGTGTCTCCGTGTTCTGCATTCGACTAAGAAACGGGAAAGCGAACGGAATGGCAAATACAGCCACCACAATAGAAGATGTGTTTTCAAAAGCAAGATGGACAAAGGGAGTTTTCTGGGCTCAGAGCATTCCTAGAGAGAAATGACTGGGTTATTCTGGGCGTACCTCTGTGGAAAGCACATTGTTCACTCCCAGTCATTTCACAGCAAAGCCCTGAGTCCACACAGAAAAGCTCGTTTTCATCCAGGCTGCTTCTTTTTTCCCCAATGAAAAGGAATGTCATCTGCTTCACATACAACCCCAGCATTTTCTTGAGGATCATTGTAACTTACTCTAATTCTAGACCCTTTTTGTACGGTAAATACACCTTCTTGAAAACACAATGATATTGATATTGAAGATGTAATTATAAACGCAGAAGTTTTCATGCCTGTTTTCAAATATGTTAATTAAGATATGGCACAGTTGCAGGAAAAAAATCAGCTAAAAGGAGTGTGATGTGTATAATATTATCAAGTAGATTATAATTATTACCTCGTCTTGATAAATATGTTTAGAAAATTAATGCTTCAGCACTACACATCTAATCTAATTTTAATCATCTTTTAATACAATGGACAAATCCATCAAAATCTACAGATTCCCTCACTGTTATGTTTCTAAAAGTGCACACCAGGAACTTCCAAATGCTTCCTAATGACAATAATTAGAGCAGCTGGCCACAATGACCTGTACCTGTCTGTGGCTCACTCTCAAATAGTTTCTCCCAATAATTACACACATGCTGAGAACCGAAAGAGAATATTCATTGTGGACAACTCCGGGACACAGAAGCCTGAACTGGGTGGAGCAGCTCCCTGCCCCAGCTGCTGCACCTCCCTGGCAGTGGCACACTCAGGTGTCAAACCAGGTGCTGCAGAGCAGTTGTGAGAGCACCAAGCTTACTCTCACCTGCCCATAGTAAATATGTTGCAAAAAAGAGGCTTTTAGAAATATCTTTCAGGCTTGCCTAAAAATATAGAACATCTTCATTTTCATACAATTTGTACACGTTACCTGTTATTCAAATCCCAAAGGATCAGAAAATAATGCCCAGGACCTTTCTAAAGTCACATTTTGTCTTTTGCAAAAGAACAAAAGAAGTCTCTATGTAAATACCACAGGTAGAGTTCCTTATTCAACCAAGATACAGTTGCAGGTGAATTTTAAATAAGCAACCTCTCAGAAACACTAGCAGGATTGAAGCTGTCTCTACTCAAGTAAGAAGCAACATTCTCCCGTGTCTGTACACAGACATAGACAAGCACACATAAATAAATTTCAGATTAGGATCTGTTCTTCAGGGTTTGCATCCTTGGGGCAGATACACTCCTGCAATGGCAGGATCCCAGTTTCAGCCAGCATTCTTCAAATGCACTCAACATGAAAGATCAAATTAAGACCTACCAGTTAACCTTTATCACAAAAACAATGCAAAGAACCATGTAAAACTCTTTACTTTGAATAAAAGCTGTTCTTATTAACAGGAGATTTTCTATGGGATAAATGGAGTGAGGGAGATTTTGCCAATTGCTACAGTAATGTGTAATATTCAGTGCCATAACAAATCACATCTTACTGTCATCTCAGTACCCAGTTCCCACTCAGAATCTTTAAGTAACAGATCTCAAAGCATTTAATGTTTTATGCTGATAAGCAAACTATCTATAAAAAAACATTTAATGCATGGTATGCAGTGAACTGCACATACAATCTCTACAGTATAAAATTTAACAAAGCATAAGAAACCACAGATAAAGATATATTCCCTTAAATGGGCAAATACTAGAACACAGAAGGGAAAAAATACACTCTAAGTGTATATTTGAGACAAAATCCCCTATAACTACTTAACTTTGCACCATGTTCTTGAGAAACATACACATGCAGCTAAAAACTATACTAGTTCCCAATGTTTACTGAAAACAAAAATAAGGATGCTATGACCTTAAGTTTGAATCCTGATTTACTTTCAGGGCTCATTAACATCACATAATAATATGCCATTATTAAAATTTTAAAGGGCAAAGACTATTATAAACTAATATCCATTTCATAATTTGTAAATCTATTATAGTCTACATTTCTTTTTTCACATACCCATTTCAGGTACTGTTGAAAACATCTGAAGCAATTATTCATTCAAAAAAAAATTTATTTAAATAACTTTAGTAGACTTAGTGAAATAGTTAATCTAAGCAGCTCAACACACTCAAGTTTCAACATAGTTGTAGCCTCTCAATGGAAAATACCATTTTCCCAGTTTAATTGAGTGTATGGCATCTGTGACAGCGTTGGCAGTACCTGTGTGAACTGCCAAACTGCTAACAGGGAGAAGCAGGTAATTCACCTAATGCTCTTACCCACCTAACATCCTTAAATGCTGATGTTTGTTTGACAAGACAGACCAGAGGAATCCAATCCTGGAACACGTAGAGGCTGAAGCACCAAAGGAGATTAAATATCAACTAGGGCAGCTGGATGCCATTTCACTTTGGCCTGAACTCAAGCAAAACAAAACACAGGCAACCTGACTGAAAAGCCAACAGAGAAAGCCCAGAGCAACAGGAGCCCTTAGCCAGGACCTGCATCAGCGCCCACTTAACTGCATGCTGTTAATGAAAACTGCTTTATTCCAGCCCCCAGTTTTGCACGGGCTCCTTGGGCTCCTTTGCCAACAGGGACAAAGGGGAGCAAGAGGAGCCACCAGGATGGCCGAGGCCAGGCTCGCTAACAGGGAGGGGTGTGAGAGAGAACCAGACACAGATAACAAGCACACTCCTACAATTTAATCATTTCTGATAAACAACTTCACAGAACTGGGTAAGATGTCTGGAGTCTGTCAAAGTCAAGGGATTTAGGCATTTAGGCACCCAAGACACTTCTTTAAATTGGAGCTTTGACAGCATCTGGACACAAAGCTTCTGCAGAAGCTGACTTTAGCTCCACTCGCTAATCTGCTTACGCTCCCTCGATGCCTGATAACCAGAGAGTGGCTCCACCAAAGCACAGCTCAGGAGGGCCAAACTACGGCTGCTTCGCCAGCAGGATTCAGAGACAAAACCTGTCACCCAAAATAAGGAGAGGAGCCTCACACTAGTTGCAGTCAACCTTCAGGGAGGGGCATCACACACTGCTGTGTTACTGTCACATTTGTGAGTATCTGAACAAGGCAAACAGAAATCTGAAAAGGTTTTAATAGAATTTGTTTGATTATTAAATATTGTTTCGAATACTACATATTAGGCACATTACAAATCATAAAATCACAGAATGCTAAGGGGTTTGAATGGACCTTAAAGAACACCTAGTCCCAACTCACCCTGCCACGTGCAGGGACAATTCTCACTAGACCAGATTGCTCGAGGCATTACCCAACCTGGTTTTAAAACCTGCCAGGGTTGGGGCAAATATACTGGGTTTTAAATGGACAGTGAGGACAGGAAGGTACTTCTTATTGGGTCATGAATCCACTTAGTCCAATATAATTGCCTAGACTATTTCAGATCTTTCTCAGTTTTAAAAAAAGAAAACTGAATTACTGTAGTCCTCCCTTATTATTCACTTAAGACCTCACTATAAATACCCTAGATGAAGAAGTACTCTATCATATTATGGACAGAATACAAACAAGTGCTCATATTTACACTCAGTGATTCAATTTCCATGCTGCTACATCTACATACTAGATGGTAGAAACAACTCTCCATCTTATCAATACCAATTACAATGCAGTACAAGTAGGAAAAAAAACATTAAAATAGCTCTGAAAAAATCCACATCACTGTAAATATCAATACAAATTTAGAAGTACTATATAAACTAATCACTTAATCAAAGTGTGACAAACATCATTCTATACTGTAAATCCACAGACAAATAACATCTCTACTCCAGCATGCAAAACACCCAGCTATAGCAAATTCAGCACTACATTCCTAGAATAGTAGAAAGTAAGATTTAAGTTTTTAAAAGATAAATTTATAATTTACAGATTAATCTATTGATGCCAATACTGAAAGTTAAATATATCTAAAGTACCACTAACAATTTTTTTTTATACAGAAGACCGATACAAAGAAGTCACCATTACAAATCATTAAATTCTGTGATATAAAAAGAAAAAAATCACACCACCCTGTGCTATGGAGCACAGAGGTATTTTTGTTAAGTTATAAACTGTAAGCACAAGATCTGTGTCCTTCATTACAACAGCTATCTCAAAGCTCATTACTTTGGATACAAATGTGAAAAAGGGGAGAAATAACCCCTTACAAACCCACAAAATTTAACTGAACTAATTTCATCTATCATTGTTATGCCCATCACACAGTCTTCTGACCACCAGACATGAAAGACTGTGACAGACCCAGTCTCTACCACTCCAAATATCTTAGGATTATCCCTCAGTTTTGCAATCTCTTGCTTCCCTCTACAGCTCATTTATAGTTCTAAGAGCACAAGTCTCAGTCGCCTCTGAAAAAAAATGCGGTGACCTTCTACTGTTGACAATAAAACCTTGGTATTTACCCTTCCACTCTATTTCCTACTTTTACTTTTTTTTTCCTTAGCTATAGACAAACTTCTCCCTTATACCATGACAGTTAAGTCTTCTTTAGCGCTCTTGGGGACAGACCTTATCAAACATCTTTCAGAAATCCAAGTGAGAGATATCATATGGATCATCCTAACTCCACCAGAGTAACCACAACTTTATTAAATATGACTTATACTAACAAACATATGAGTTAGAAAACATGTCAACCCTCCCCACAAGTTCAGATTCATGAAAACATCAGGATGCAAGAAGAGCAACCAGTTGCAAAGTCTTCCTTCATGTTTGTTCCTTTGTCAACTCAAACTCCACTCCTGCTTGCAAGCAGTTGTATTGTATAACAAAATCCGAGCTGGCTGCACCACATTCCTTCTCGTCTTTACCAAGGTGCACCATAACAACAAGTTCTCCAAAACAGACTTGCCCAAAGTCACACAGGATGTTTGTGACAGAGTTAAAACACAGCCAGCCGCAGCAGGAGTGGAAGATCAGTTTTTCTCGGAGGCCCTCCAGTTGTTTCACTGACTTCCAGAAGAGAAATCTGCTATCCTCTCTCCTTCCACAGTTAGATCACTGGGATTTCTGTGTATTTTGCTTATATTCTGTACTGAAATTCTCTTTTTTAAAGTCTGGAGACTTCCTACTTCTTTTCACCACCTATCACCTTAAAAGATTTCATTTTAAAAAAAATATATATAGGTGCTGTCTTAATTCCATCTACACTGAAGCTTGTTGCCATGTCACTTATTTATTCCTTCCAAACTGTTGCTATTAATTCACCGTGTTACAGATGTTGCTATTGATTTATCTACCGAACTAAACACATAATGAAGCAGAAAGTAAAACCAACAAAAAAATTATTGCTTTTTTTCTCTTATTAATTTTGTCATGGCTCCAAGAATAATTCCCTCAACAGCAACAAAAAGCCATATGCTTTTTCACTTCAGTCTCTCTGTAAAACCAGCTTTCTAGCAGTAGAATTAAGAAAATAAGTAGTGATGAAAATACAAACTTGAAAACAAACAGAAAGAACAAGTTACTTTAAAATTCAGGCTGCATTTAAGAAATTAATATAACTAGCATTTTTTAAAGGGACAATTTTCTTCAGATTATGATTCCTATGGTACAATTTTAGGATTTTAACAGAGAAACCTGAATCAAAATATGTAAGCCTGAAGGTATTTTTTTGTTTGATCAAAGCATGAGATACAGCTGCTAGATTTTATGAGTCCAACCCAAATGCTGATCTAAACAGTATGAGCAAAGACCAGCTAGGTTCAAATTTGCAACAGGTTTTCAATTTCAGGGTATGAGAATCATGAAGTGTTTACTAAAATGCAGCAGAAAATTAATGTGTTAATCTCTGCAAGTTACCAAAATGTAAATTCACTGAGTACATCAACAGGTACCTATCAGCTTCTGGAGTGATTTAAAAGTAGCCTCTCTGAGCTCTGTATCACCACACTATTACATTTGGAAATGATTAAAAACAGGTAAGAGCAGTTTCAAGTGTTTTTTTAACCTGGATTCAATATCCATACAGTATCTAGGCGGTCCTGTGGAAATCTGAAGGAAACACTGCCCTTTCCATAAGGTGGATGCAATACAGCGAGGGGCTAATCAAGCACTTCCCAATGAAAGTAAAGTGAGCATACACATAACAGCCTTTTTTTGATTTTGGCAGATGAAAATACAATTGCTTTTTGGAAGCCATAAAAAGGAAGGGGGTGGGGAAGGGAATGAATGGGTACATCGAGATGGTTATCCTGATCTTTGCACCAGTAAGCATCATACACCAGCTCCATAACACCTTTACAGAACAATCCTTCACATTATTAGCAAATACCCTCACTCTCTTGCATTTGATGGCCACTCAAAAGACTGAGCATGGGAATGAAGAGAACAGAGCCAAGAGGCAGAGGGCTAGACAGAAATGCCCTGAAGACTTACCCTGCTCGGGTTGGACCCTGCTGCCTACAGTCACAAACCTTTAACTTTGCAAGCTAGTTAAGCAAGGATGGCTCCATATTCAAAGATTTAAATAGTTTACTACAGAGTTTATTTGCTTACTAAACCACCACTTTATCATTTGGAAGGACTAAAGTCTTGCTTTTTTACTAATTAGTAGATGTCAGCTATTATTCTTTTAAGATGTCTAACAGGGGGGAAAAAAAAGTTTAATTCCCTGTTCTGTAATCCACATGTAGCTGTTCAGGTGCCTAAATACCAACTCCAAGACATTAGGCCAAAGGCAATGCTCAAGTTATTTAGTTCATTTGCATCTGAGTTAAGTGTCTGTATTCAGCCCACCTAACTTCTAATGGAGCACGGAAGGAGAAAGAAAAATGAATTCATTATATTTCAGTAACTGAACATATCTTTACATGTACAGAACTGAAGTTCAGTGAATTGGTTTGTAGCATCAAGCATCAACATTTGTAATAATTCAGGAAATCATTGTCATTCTAAGAAGACAAACTATTACACCACTGCTCTTCATCTGTTTCCCCCCCTGTGTCCATGAGCAAGTGCCGTGCCAATGTTCCATTCCTTGTCTGTGGAGCAAACAGGTGCAGGAGCTGACAGAGAAGAGTTGGGAGTCTCAGTCTGCATGTGCAACACTGCCATTGTGCCTGAACTATGTCATAAAGTGAAAAAACCACTGTCCAGTGTCATTCATCAAAGCAGTATGATGGTGTCAAGAAAAGAAATATGTTCTCTGCTGTCAACTTGTTTTAATGAAAATGCATGGCAATATTTAAAAAGTTTTCAAAGCCGACTTCTATTTCTGACAGCTGACAGATTTATGGGAGCTATTTTTGATGAAAAATGTGCAACAAGATTAACAATATTCAAAACAAAAAAATCAATGTAGTCTGCCTGAACATGCCAAAGCACTAATAGAGGAAGAGAAAGTAGCTCAGTAAAGCAAGGACTGTAGAAGAGAACCTAAGGCAGTTTAATAGCAATGTAAAGTCTACAGTATTTTAAAAATTGGAACAGCCCTTAATGAACAAATTGACTTCAAGTGTGACAGACTGTGGAACACTGTGGTTCTCTCAAGCATGAACACACTTCATGTTTGTCCTTGCTTTCAATAAAACCAGAATGAAAGCAATGAAAGACAAATGGTAGAGTTATTGCCACTTCAATTTTTTGGGGTTTTCTTTTCAGGAAACAATTGTGTGGAAATTCTTTGGTTTTGTGAGGTTTTTCTTTTGTGGCCTTTTTTTTTTTTTTTAAGGAATTAGCAAATGAAGTAGAAAACTACATTATGAAAACTTTCCATAACTCATCTTAAACATGATCAGCACAGAAACAACTAAAGCATTTTTAAGTTTATAGGAACCTTTCTAACCATGTTTTTAATATATATAGCATACAGCAGATCTAAGTTCAAGAGGCTGTGTAAATTCTTTTTCTGCCCAGTGGGAATAACCATAACCACCATCCTGTTCTGCACTACTTCATTCCAGCTTTTGGTCACAAATTCTATACTATGCTTTGGAAACCACTCGAGGAAAGATTTTTGAAACCATCGCATTCCTACAAAAGTTCTGGCTCTACATGAATATAAAAACAAGAGGAGCTAAAAGCCATTGCACAGGAGGAAAGCTGCCATACTTGCCTTCATGGGAACGTAACTCACACAACTGGGTTGCTGCAAGGGATAGCTATAAACTCTTCAGAAGGGACAGGCAAGGAAGGAGAAGTGGGGTAGCCCTGTATATGTTAGGAAAAGTTTTGATTGCTCAGAGCTAAATGATGGTGATGCTAGAGCTGAGTGTTTATGGGTAAGGATCAGGGAGAAGGCCAACAGGGCAGATATCCTGGTGGATATCTCTTACAGACCACCTAACCAGGATGAAGATGCAGAGGAAATATTTTGTAAGCAGCTGACAGAAGACTCACAATTGCTGGCCTTTGTTCTCATGGAAGACTTCAACTTACCAGATGTCTTCTGGAAATAAAACAGAGAGAAATAGGAGCCTCCTGCAGTTTATGGAAGGTGACCTTCCTGACACAGCTAGTGAGGAAGTCACCTAGGGAAGGCGCCTGTTGGTCCTGTTGTCTGCAAACAGAGGACTGATGGGTGATGTGATGGTTGGAGGCCATCTTGGGCACTGAGACCACAAAATGATAGTTTTCAATTCCTGAAGAAGTATGAAAGAGGCAGAACTGCCACAGGCAGTAGAACTGTCACCTTGGACTTCCAGAGGGCAGACTTTGGCATGTTTAGGAGCCTGGGTGACAGAATCCCTTGGGAGGCAGTCCTGAAGGACAAAAGAGTCCAGGAAGGCTGAACATTCTTCAAGAAGGAAACTGTAAAGGCACAGGAGTAGGATGACCCCGCATGCTGAAAGACAAGTCATTGGGGAAGAAGATGGGCCTGACTGAACAGAGAGCTTTGGCTGGAACTCAGGGGGAAGAAAGGGAGAGTTTATGACCTTTGGAAGAAGAGGCAGGTCACTCAGGGGGACTGCAAGGAGATCGTGAAGTTATACAGCAAAAAAATTTGAAGGACCAAAGCCCAACTAGAACTTAAACCTGGCAATTGCCATAAAAGACAATAAAAATGTTTCTATAAATACATAAGCAACAAAATGAAGGCTAAGGAGAATCTCCATTCCTTACAGTATGCAGAGGGAAGGACAGTGACAAAGGATGAGGAAAAGGCCAATGTACCTAATGCCTTCTTTGCCCCAATCTTATATTAAAGACCCGTTCTACAGGTATCCAGTTGCTGAGCTGGAAGAAAGGGATGAGGAGAAGAATGAAGCCACCATAATCCAAAGGGAAGCAACCTGCCACACCACTTGGACACACACAAGTCTATGGAGCCAGATGGGATCCACCCAAGTGTACTGAGGGAGCTGGGGGAAGTGCTCAGCCAGCCCTTTTCCATCATTCATTAGCAGCCCTGGCTAACCAGGGAGGTCACAGGTGACTGGAAGCTGGCAAATGTGATGCCCATCTACAAGAAAAGAGGAAGGAAGATCCAGGAAATTACAGGCCTGTCAGCCTGAGCTCAGAGCTGGGACAGGTCATGGAGCAGGTGATCTTGAGTGCCACTACACAGCACATAGAAGACAACCAGGGAATTAGGCCCAGCCAGCACTGGTTTATGAAAAGCAGGTCCTGCTTGACCAACCTGATCTCATTCTGTGACAAGGTCACCGCTTACTGGACGAGGGAAAGGCTGTGGATGTGTCTGCCTAGACTTTACTAAAGCCTTTGACACCATTTCTCACAGCATTCTCCTGGAGAAACTGGCTTCTCGTTACTTAGATAGGTGTGCTTTTTGCTGGGTAAAAAACGGGCAGAATGGCAAGACCCGATCCAGTGGTGGTGAATGGAGTTACATCCAGCTGGCAGCCAGTCACCAGTGGTGTTCCCCAGGGCTCAGTATTATCTCTGTTATCTGTTTAATGTTGTTATCAATGATCTGGATGAGGAGATTGAGGGCACCTTCAGTCAGTTTGCAGAGAACACCAAGCTGGGCAAGAGTGTTGATTTGCTGGAGGGCAGGAGGGCTCTGCAGAGGGATCTGGACAGGCTGGATCAGTGAACTGAGGCCGATGGTATGAGGTTCAACAAGGCAAAGTGCAGGACCCCACACGTGGGTCACAACAACCCCTGCAGCACTACAGGCTTGGGGAAGAGTGGCTGGAAAGCTGCCTGGTGGAAAGGGACCTGGGGGTGCTGAATATGACCCAGGGTGTGCCCAGGTGGCCAAGAAGGCCAGTGACATCCTGGCTTGGATCAGCAATAGTGCAGCCAGCAGGACCAGGGCTGTGATTGGCTCCCTGTACTCAGCATTGGTGAATCTTGAGTCCTGTTTCTAGTTCTGGGCCCCGCACCACAAGAAGGACATCGAGGTGCTGGAGCATGTCCAGAGAAAGGCAACAAAGCTGGTGAAGGGTCTGGAGCACAAGTCTTAGGAGGAGCAGGTGAGGGAGCTGGGGGTGTTTAGCCTGGAGAAAAGGAGGGTCAGGGGAGACCTTATCACTCTCTGCAACCACCTGAAAGGAGGTTGTAGCAAAGTGGGGGTCTGTCTCTTCCCCCAGGTAACAAGTGCTAGGACAAGAGGAAATGGCTTCAGGCTGTGCCAGAGGACCTTTAAATTGGATCTTAGGAAAGATTTCTTTACAGAAAGGGTTATCAAGCATGAAAACAGGCTGCCCAGAGGAGTGATTGTGTCACCATCCCTGGAGATATTTAAAAGTGTGTATGTGGCACTTAGGGACGTGGTTTTGTGGTGGCTTTGGCAGTGCTGGGTTAACTGTTGGACTGATGATCTTAGAGGCTTTTTCCAGCCCAAAGGATTCTTTGATTCTAAATCTGTAATACACTATTTTTGCTATTTTCTTAACTTTATTTTTCATTTCTTGACTACATCTAATTCATCTGAAAGGTAATTTTCCTAAGATTGACAAGGAAACTAAAATCTTGATTTTTCAGTTTTAAACTTGGACCACATGAGACATCTCACTATTTCTGACCATACTGAACACTAGAGTAATAAAGCCTGTGGGAGAAAAAAGAAAATCAAAACAACATCGATTTTTCACAAAGAAAGTACCCTAGAAGAAAAGCTGTCAGTCACAGATGACAAGACGCCAGTTACAGCAGAAGCATGAAATGTGAGCATCACTCTCTCACTACTTTCTATTTATTTTGAATAACAGATGAACAGTCATTAATATTTACTGTATTTCAAATTAGTCAGATAACACAATATTCAGCCTGAAGTCAGATTAGGCAGCAGCTGGTTAGATGGATGTCATCTGTCAGGGGCTGTTCTAAAAGCCACTAATACTGTCAGTGAAAATTACAGTCTACAAATCAAAAGAATGTAAGTGTTTGAACTGAAACATATATGAAATCAGACAGTTCCCACTGGATTTTCCCCATGTGCTATTACCTCCATGATCAATTCACACTTCAAGTGACAGAAATTGCTGAGAAAGCAAATCATTGCTTGCTTTCTATCTGAGAAGTATACTTTGAGCCAGGGGACATACTTTTAGATAATTAAAATTAATTTTCCTTCCTTTTTGTCAAGAAATATTAAAATCAACCTGCTGTAAAGCAAAACGATCACTCACTCTTGTACAGGACAACAGGGGGCAAAACTTTGTTGCTATTACAGAAGTGGCAACATTTTAGTCGGAAATGAGATAAAATCCTTTTCCATTAGTAAATTCCGTACCATTAAAATACGACTTCTTCTAATAGTATTAAAATGAAAACAAAGACCATTCACTCAGAAGTTCAGTGACTGTTCAAAATACATGTCAAAATATTGCTTATATAGCACAAAAAAACTCCCACAAGCTTTACACCATGCAAGGGTCATCATTCCACAAAAACAGCGGCATAACACTTAAAACATGCTTTTAAGTACTGAAAGGTACTAAAACACTAATTTTCTGTTTCTGCTAAAGTGCTGAGAATATGAGCATTTTGAAATGGAGTGTTATGGTAGGTATGTACAGAAATCATTCTTCTTTTTTTTTGTCCCATCTAGTTTGTATTTGAAAGGCTTTTCCCCCTTAATTGGAATAGAATGGCTAAACCTAGAAAGGTATTATTGCAGCTGACAACAGCGTCTTTTGAAATGCATCATCCTCATTTTGAGGATATAATGCTGCCCAGAAAGCAGCAAGAAAAATGCATGGATGCTGCTTCCTTCCTAATCAGGGAATGCCACCAAGAATTTTAAGTGAATCATCAATGTGCAGCAGTACTGGCTGGGTGCCAGCTGGATGCTGAGTGGGTTTGTACAGAAGGGTGGGCAGATCCCTTCTGGGCAGCACTTGGAAGGCAAGGCAGGAGTGTACCCTCATGGTGAAGGCAGCTCCTGCAGACCAGGCTGTGACCACAGGAGTGTAGCTGGAGCATTCTGTGACAGTCACCAGCGTGGTGGAGGCTGGACCACAGGATCTGCAAGGAGATGCCAAGAAAGCTGGGCTTGTTCAGTTTCAAGAGGAGGCTGAAAGAGAAGCTTGTTGTTGTCATCTGTGACTTAATGGGAGGGCAGAAAGAAAACAGAGCTGGGATTTTCTGGGAGGGGACCAATAAGTGGGAGGAGATGAAACAGTCACACTAATTGCAACACCAGGAAGTCAGATTAGGCTTTGGAAACACTTTTTCACCTTGTCAGCAAACACTGAAACAGGTGCACAAGAGAGGCTGTGCAATCTGCAGCCTTGGAGATGCTCAGACCCAGACCACACAGGACATGTTTGCAGCAAGGAGTTGGAGTTGATGCCTCCAGAGGTCCCTTCCAGCCTCAACCATTCTGTAGCTCTAGTGTTTTGTTTCTCACTCTCCTTGGTGCCTACATTTCAACAGCAGATCAAAAGCATTCAATCGAGGCAGGGTGGGTATTTCCAGCTGTGAGAAGTTTGGTGAATACACACAGAACCTATCAGCTCAGCACGCTGTATTTGGCCAAACTTAACCTGGTCTTCTGTGGGTCACCACCAGCCCTTTGTGGGCACAAGCAAGAACAAGCACCTGCCTTCCCTTGCACCTCCCTCTCTCTCAGCATTGGGTAACGTCATGCACTGCCAAATGGAATGCCTAGTTGGCCGTTTTGCTCCCTTGGCTAGCAGGGCTGGACCCCTGAATGCCTTTTTCATCCAGCTTTGCTAAGAGAGACTCATCCTCTCCTGTAATATCCACAGCTCTGCTGACTGCAAAGCAGCTCCCAGCATCCAGACTGCTCCTTGCAGCAGAGGCCTTTGTATTGCCCCTTCTCCTATGACCTGTCCTTTTTTTCTGGCAGGGTTATCAGCACACTGACCCCATCTGCCACAACCAACAGTTCCCAGTGCTGAAGCCAGGGAGAGGTGGGAAGCACAGCCACAGCCAGGGAAGGTGGAAGGTCACACTCCTCTGCAAGACCACCACAGTCTTAGATCAGCTGAAATCTGTCACAAAGCCACACTTTTAGGAACCAAAAAGTGTGGTTAATCATGTTAGCTCTTACATGAGCTATAACAACAATTACTCAAACAGAATTAAAAATAATAGCTCAATTTAGATCAGATGAACCTCTAAATTGTCAAAATAAAGCCTAATATTTTGCTTGCATTACAGAAATCACCAATTAAATTTGAAAACCTCCTGGCAACATGCTGTTATTTTAACACCACAACAAAATATTTTCGAGATGGTATGACTGTATGTAATACCATAACAACTTCAAGGACAAGGCACCAAGAGAAAGAATCCACAAATCTGGGAGAGGGCAGCTTCTCTCTTACTGCACTGGAAAAATCAGCAGCAAGGGCACTAGCCAACACCACTACAGCAAATGCTGCCAAAGCACAATGATTTACACTGCTGTAGGGAGCACCCCAACACTCACATCTACCACAATCTCCATGAAAAAACCTCAATAAGAAAAGAAAAATATGCATTCAAGGATCACAATGGCCAAACCTCTCAGTATCATTCTGCACAGCTTCAATTTTTCTCTGTGTTTAACTGAAGGTGAGCCTATTTCACCAGCTACAACCCACCTCACCCTGCTGTGACCACAGTTTTAATAATAATATCTAACCATTATGGTTAGCAGCTTCCTAGGCTCCACAGGGAATGAGCTTTGCTAGGCCAACTTTCTACTAACAACCCAGCTGCCAGAGGAACCTACACACTCATCTCCCAGTGCTCTGTTACACACATCACATGCTTTTCCTCTTTACATGCTTGTCTGGTTTCATTTTAAAAGAAACGGGATCAGATTCTTCACAGCAAATCCTCAGGCTCACACTCAAAGCTGATTTCCTTCCCCCCGGAGAGGGCATTCAAGATTCCCCAGACATCAAAACACACTAGCAAAAGGTAGGAAGAAAATCACTAGAAGAAAAGTAATCACAGACCATGGTTTTCAAAAATAATACCTGAAAATTGAGATTAATTAATTTTTCTTTACTGCTCAGTTATCTTAAGCAATTACAAATCATTTCCTTTGCTGGTAGCTGGTGCTATGGGTTTTGCTCACTAGACCTGTCCCACACCAAGAGTCCTGATCCTGGCAAATCTACTATGTATGTTCTTTATCACAAAGTTTGATGTGGAATACCATTACCCTTTCTAGGCAACCCCCTTCCCTCACATCCCCAACCTTCCCCGTGCCATTTTTCCACTCAGTGTTTCTTTCTAACAAGGCAGCAGAAAGTGTAACACATAGGCCTTTGCCTGCTTTCAGATGTCCATAACAAGGGACCTGGAACACTCCTATTAACTGAGTCATATTTAAACACAGGGATTGGAAGATTTTCTAACAACACCCTCTTTGTGTGTATTGCTCCGCATCTGGGATAGCGGGCAGTGAACCCCACACGGTTCCGGAATTACAGAATTTAAAGAAAAGGGAAAAAAAAGTTTGTCGCCTCAATTCTATAGCACTCCATGGAAGAAAAATAGGAATATTAGTGAGTAAACCACAAATCTGCAGTCTGTGCAAGCCTTGTATGAGTGTGGAACTTTGCCAAATTCCAAAATGTTGTATGCAACACATAAGTCGTTATCAGGAAAACAGTTTCCCATCTTAATTAATCCACTGAGGCTTCAGCCCATGTCCCAGTAATCAGTCAGCTGGCAATGACAAAGAGAAATAGGACTTGAGAGGCTCTCACAAAACAGCTAAAAATAAAACTGGATCTGTTTTTCATGTTCCCCTACACATAAGGACCTTGCTTTCAAATTTTTATTTATTTATAGTTTTTACTTCATGCAACTGACTTTGTTCTTCACTCAAAACATAAAAAGAGGGAACCACTTCTCCTAAAACTATCATATATTTTATACATTATGTTGCATAATACTTGTATACCTGAGAAGACCAGCCTACATATTTCTGGAATGTGGATTTCTATCCAGATCAACCAATACGACAATATCAGCAGCCAGTGAATGTAATTACCATCAGATTTTCTACCTCAGAACAGATAAGCCTAGGGAAAACAACAGAATAAAAAAGTGAGCTGTACTAATAAATAATTTGATGGGAAGATTATCTTGAAAGAAGTTGATTGCTGTATCAGATAGAATATTTGATATTGTTGGGTTTGAACACTTCACGATTTTCCATTTCTAGTAAGTTAGCTAAGCTAACAAAAAACTTCACAGAACAGCAAGAGAAGTCCAGGAGTTTGCCTTAACAGTTTCCTATGTCACTGTCATTCAGAAAAAGTAAAAAATATTTTTTAAAAATGTTCTCATATTCTTATTGCTATTTTACCAATGATTTAATAATTCTCATTGGGGGGGAGGTCAAAATGAAAATTTTACCACAAAAAAAGAAAAAAAAGAAATTAAACTGCAGAAGGGGGAGGTCAGCAATACTAAGGCCAAGGAAGCAGAAAAGGATTTTGCAACACATTGTGATTTTGAGAGACTTTGATTGATATCAATCTACCAAAACATTTAAAAAATAATTTTGGCTTTCCTGCCTGTATAAGCAGAAGCAGAGTCTTCTTCCTCCAGGGAACCACCCAAGTAAAACCACATATATTGTGAGCAGCAAAGTCTACTATTGTCTCCTAAAACAGCAAAGACCAAAGCACAGTTTTAAATATTCTCAGATGTCAAACGTCTATTAGAAAAATGTTTTAAAAAAAATGAGAAAGAAACTTAATCAAGAAAGAAAAGCATTTTTAAGTAACATTTCTCCTCGTGCTGTAACTGAACTAGTGCTCACTCAGTAACTCAGGCCTGGAACAAGTCTCCATAACCACCAGTTACACTGTGCTGAGCAGAGTTAGGTCTGGCTGCTTGAAAACTGATCAGATTCTGGTAACTTCAAACCCATAATTTTTAAAGTTCAACAGTAACAAATGCAGTCGTGTTTTGTGTTCAACAGCATTTCCAATACACGTAGAATTAGCTGCCCATGTGGGAAGAGGGGGAGGGCAGGGAGGAGGTACGAATGGTTTTGTCTCACTTAATTATAATGATCTGAAGATTGAAACAAGACCAAGCTTGTAGGAAAAATTAACTTTTCTTACAGTTAACTGGAGCATTTAGAAGGGAAAAAAATACATTCTTGAGTCAGAAAAGCCCTTATTCAGATCTTTCCAATACACAAAAGTTGATCAAAATGGACCTTTGTCTAGAGTGCTTCATTTCAGATGTATCACCCACTAACGTACTGTAACCAAGCCAAAGTAGTAAAAGTCTCTTAAAACTACTCCCATAATTCTGCATCCATGAGTACTGCAGTTCAGATACACATCCCCACGAATAAGAATTTTTAGCAAAACAGTTTTTCTGTAAGTGACAGCATAAAAGACTTAGCTAAAGCAGGTGATGCTTTTTTCTTTTCAATAAAAATAGAATTTAAAAGATGAAATAATTAAGCCAACAAGAATACACATTCAGGACTTGTGCAAGCAACAACATGAATTCAGTGATTGAGCATATTGTTCATTAACCACTAGAGGTCACACAGTAACCATGGCAGATATCCAAAAGATGAGAGGACTCAAGAACCTTATGGTCTGGTAAAATCAAAATACAGGAGTACTCACCGATTTGCACCTACAGATGAAAGTCTGAAATTAATTTGAGTAGCTTAGTTCCCCAAAAGATCCAATGAACGTGAATGTTCACAGATGTCATTTGGTATTTTACGTCTTCATAAAATTGAGATTTATTATTTTTACTTCTAAAAAACACATCAAATAATGGGTGGGGGTGCAGTGGGATTGTCAGAGCTTGCAGACCTTTTGAAGGTTTTCCTGATTTCTTCAAATATGTCCTCATTTAAACTCCTGGAACTTCAATTCAAGCATCACTGCTTCAGCTATGCCTATAATTAACACTGAAGAATCACAATAAGCTGGAACATTCTAGTATTTTACTTGTGAATGTCTTGCTATGTAAATAGAAATTTTAATATTACAAGAACAAGAGAAATAGTCATAAAACCAAATAGGATCCCACACACATAAAATACATTGTGTTTTTAATCTCATACCAAAGTTTACACTGGACACAATAACTTACATTCTCTTAAATCTGAATGGATATATGCCCTCAAAATTTAGACACAGTTGCAATGGTCAGGGTCTGAAAACTACTTGCTTGCAAGAAATTCACTTTAGTACTAAGGAAAATCTAGTCTATTTCAAAGCATTTGCAGAAACACTATTTGCAAAGTGTTAAAATGCTTTATGTTGTACACAGTTAAATTAAAAATTCCCTGTAAAGTTCCTTTAAATCCTTCAAGAAGGTACCCTGTGCACACAAGTGCAGAGTGAGAGATGGATCACAGTCAGTGATCCTGTACTCCTTCCGTATTAGATTAAATTTGGGATCAGTATACAAAGATATTTCATTTACTGACTCACTTTTTATTCCATTTACTACAGCGTACACTACATCTCTTTGGAGAAATTTCATTTAATTAGATCCCAGCAACAAAATATAAAGCCAGACCTGTGTATGAAAGTTTTTTACTATGGCAGAGCAGCACTGCCAAGGCATTAAACTTCCCTCTAACACAAGAACTGGTCCCACCAGAACAGGTGCCTCTGTTGACTTGCATTACCTGTTCCGGAATAAGTAAAATATTTCACTCCCTAAAGCTCTCAGTCTGGTACATTTCAACATTAAAAAAAAAAAATAATAACAACGAAGAGCAGTGGAACAGCTGTAATCTGAATAATAATTTCAAAAGTTTCAGCACCCATCATGTTTTTCAGCACCCATCATGTTTTTCAGCACAACAGACAACACTACCAAAAGCTCACAGGACACATATCACACTACAGGAGCAATTCCTTGAGACAAAATAGAAATCATAAATCACATCTTAAAAGCAGAAAAGATGCAGACTTTTCTCAGCATAAAATTAACACCACAAATCTATCTAGCTCTTAAGAAACATTACAGAAAAAAAAAATCCAGCTTTACCTGCACACAAGCTTGTATGTATACACATACCTACACACAGATTGCAAATTAGCAGAGATTGCTTTCCACTTCGCACTAACACAGAAAGATTTACAAACTCCATAGAAATTTAGAAGGCAAGAATATTTTTTTTTAGGAACATCCAAATACAAACCTGCTTTTTTTGTGCCTGCCTCTTCTGAGCACCCAATGTAGCAGACTTAAAGCTAAGAGACTTGGACTGTCTCCTAACTTTCACTGAATCTCTCCGGCGATCATATGAAAAAGACGATGACTTCTTTGTAATTTTCCTCTTAGGTGTGTCTGCCATTTCATCCAAAGTATGGTTACCTTCAAGGAAACAGCATCCCAAGAAAATAAAAACTCACTATCATCAAGCTCCCACCAAGCTTGTATGAAACAGTCTTCAATCCTACAGGAAATCTAGGAGCCTGCAAGGAATGGAGCACGCTGAAGAACAATTTCAGTTCTTCCAACAGGTTGAAAAAATGAAAAAAGCCGGTGGTCCTGCAATGCTGTATGCCACTGAAGAGCAGGCAGAACTTCTTCTTGCTGTATAAACTCAAACAGGCTTCAGCAGTGATGCTAATCTGGAAACGTAGTGACTATCCTGCTGAGCACGCTAAAGGTGAACGGGAGGTAGTTCCCTGCACACCAACAGGGTGTGGAAGTACACCAACAGGGTGTGGGGATGAAGCAGAAGACTTTGGGTTCAAAGCATCTTCTTAACTCCTTCCTTTCTGGGCTACTGCTAGGAAGTCAACTGAAAAGTCAGACTGGTGAAAGCCCCCCAAAAAAAAGACAGCATTACTTTCTTCTCTTTGGATCCAAGGCACTTCCTGAAGAAACCTTTAGCATGAGGTAACCACCCCATTAAATGCATTTGGGGCCCTGTTTTAATCTAATTTAAATATTCCCTTCTCTCTCTTGTCAGTAAGACTATCCACGCTACAAACCTAGGAGATACTTCAGCTTCTAAGTCACCTAGAAAATAAAGTACCTAACTCTGAACATTACTGTCCTTCCTGGGAAATAACTATGGAGTTACAACAGTCTCTCAGGACCTGTTGGTATCAACGGATAAGAGGGTAATGCTAATGAATTCTCATCCTAGTGACAGTGTGGGAATCTTATCAGACAGCTGAGATGGCAACTTTTGTACCAGGACTGTGTTCAGGTAGGAATGTTTCTCTTGCATAAGGTGTTAGTCAAGGAACTCTACAAGGGTGTAGAGCCCCAAGAGTTGCTGCTATTGATTTCCATTAAGCAAAACATATCCAAAGGGCCAAGCTCTACAAACATAACACTGAGATTTAATCCACGTTGAAAGACAAGGAGGAAAACTACCTTTTGACAAACTTAGGCATTGTCCACGGTCTTTTCCAGAAACTTTTCCTTATTTTATTCATGACGCTACTTCACACACAAAACAACTGTGAATAATTTATAGTTGCAGGATTATCCATTACTATAATTAAGCTCTAATATGGGTCAGTCCTCTAGTGTATGAGTCTCACCACCTCTGTTAGGAAATATCTGTGAAGTTGGAACAGCATTTCTTTTAAGACCTGCTGATATCAAGGAGTAAGAGTGCAGTGTTAATGAATTCCCATAACCAATGTTTCCTGCAACTTCTTCCTTTGTTGTAGGATGAATAATATGCCTCTAGGACACAGTGATACTGCTAAAACTAACCAAAAGCTATCAGAATATTTAGTATTTATTAGCTATAATGGCCTAATTCTAGATTCACTGCACATTTTTGTGGAGATTTACACTGTGAAGAATTAGAAAGCTTTATATTATCTACAACTATATCTAACCAGTGAATCTGTAATTATTACAAGATATTGAAAAGATCCATTACTAAATATTTTTAGTACAAAGTCTCTCTTAATTGTGATGTGTCCATAATACTGTAGAAGTCATTATCCATAGACACATATTGACCTTCAGTTTTACTAATATTAAGACACCAAGCCCATCATCATTTCAACACACTCTGTGGTTTTCACCACAGTTTAGATTAAAGAAACTTTTTCTCACAAACTGAAATCCTACTTGAATTACCAGTTTCCCTGATTTACAAGCATCACCTTTTTTAACAGTTAAAATAAGCAGAGAATTCAGTATTATGTGCTTGCAAACCATGACACCTCAAGAAAAAACATATCCTCCAAAACTTTGTGAAGCATCTACAGCATTTGATAAACATCACAGATATTCTGATTAAGCATGAAAATTAAGGCCAAGGAAAGTTTGGAAACCTTTTGCAGACAGCTACTCTTGTGAGAGTTTCACTTGATCTTGCACAGAAAAAAACAAAGAACCACTCCTAAATATCACCTTTGATTCTACAGTTATCTGTGGTTTGCTTCTTACAATGTCTTTTCAAGGCTGAGATCCTGGTCAATTTAGACACTGCCAGTGGAGGACTTTAATCTGTACCTGGAGTCAGTGTTGCCATTTGCTCTGTGCTTTTTGCTATTTCTACAAAATCTTTTTTGGTTGCCTGGTTTGTGGCTGGAGGAAGCAGAGGGCTCACCACCAGCACACAGAGTACATAGATCCCACCACCCCTTCTCTTCTCCATGCCTTGCTGCACCACAGGGACCACTCCAGCAGCTCCACAGCCACTGGCAGCCTTGCTGCACTGAAAAGGAAGGTCTCAGGCCACTCACGTTCCCATTTTTCCCCTTCTTCCTTCATACCTCAATCACTCCCAGCAGCAAAGTCCTCTCCCTTTCCTCCTCAGCTTGCCAGGTCCTTTGGTGAACTTACAGTATTGAAGAAAAAGCAGAAAAATGCTCAGTTAGTTTTGCAAGGAAGAGTCTTCTGCCATTTGAGTGAATAAATCTGCTATGAGATGGGGTCCAAAGAGTGCCAGAGCCCTCATGACCCAAGCAGCAGGACTGGGATGAAAATATGGGGCAGAGGCAGAGACAGGGCAAACTGCTGGAAGCCTTCTTAGACCTGGTTATGTACCTTGCACGTAAGCCACTGCGTCCAGAGGTCTATTGCAAAATCAGACACATTCTCCCTAATGTAAGAGCTAGCTCAGAACTCATTATAATGTTTGTGTATTCAGTTAAAGCAGTCTCTCTCCAAAAGCACATCACTTTTACCAAAATGATATTATATCCACCATGTTATTGTCTACTCCCTGGATGCTTCTGCAACCCTTCATGACCAGCATTCACCATCAATGTTCAGTCTCCCACACAATAATGGAATTTGTCACTCCAGTATTCAAATCTCCCTTCTCTTCTTTCACAACAATTGCAAATATATTGAACAATACATGCTCTATTTTCCATCTTCCAACCAGTTACACATCCATAAAACCCTTCCTCTGATTCCATGCCAAGTCTGTGGGGTTTTTTGACTGCACTAACCCAGTCACTGTTGCTCAGGTCTGTCTTTCTGCTGAGAATACAGGCAGATTTGAGAGACATGACTTTCTTGTCAACACTGTCATGATCGTCCCCAGTATATCATATTCATGCCTGGGCCTACTATTCCTCAGAGAACAGTTTTCACCAAAATATTCAATTTTCAGAAGACAGATTTACCTGCAGCTCTTCAGATCTCCATGGAAACTGATTTATGAATTTACAAATGTCAGTCCTCTCCTGCCTGGGAGTTCTCAGTGCATTGATACAACTGTTTCAGCATTACAGGAAAGGAATTGGGATATTGCAATTTATCCCAAAAATAAACAGCAAATCATGAATGAAAATGCTGTCACCACATAGCTAGAAAAAAATAAGTGATGATGCGATTAACAATTTGAAGAACAGTGCTGAAAGAGGTGACAAAGTAAGAACTACAGTTGGGAGACAACATTTAGCTACATCTAATATCTATTAGGGATTGAAAAATGCACGTTCCAATATTCATATATTATGACCTGTACTTCCTCGCTTCCATGGATTTTAGTCTCACATCCATAAACATTGTGAAATTAAAATTTAGTTTACTATTAGAAATACTACAAGAATTTAAATTCCATTCTTTGGCAGAAGATAATATTTATATTTTGAGTATGTTGTTTTCAAACATGTCTTCATTAAGTACTAGCTGGGAATAAAGGCTGTGTAAATACTTTGATTTTCTATTTTAGATCCCTCAGCAAGACAGACCTAAAAATCATCATGTGGCCATCCCAGTAAGGAGTCAATAATCTTAATGCAAAAAAAAACCTGATTTAAATGGACACATTCTGTTTTTACCAATTTTTCAGAATTTCAGTAATAAAAAATTGTCAATCTCTAAAAGCATCATTAAAATAAAAACCACTACCAAACAGTAAATGACATCAAGAGCCCATTGTTCAAAAACTGAAGTTTTTGAATTTTTTAACAGAAAATAATCACGGGTTGTTACATGATGGGGTTTTTTTCCCAGTATCAATACTTTCCCAAGCTTGGTGGCTCAAGTAGTTATTTTAAGCTGTTACAAGAAAAGAATGCCTTATGCTCAAAATGTGTTTTGCCAAGTCACTTGTGAGTAACAACAAATTGTTTCAAGGTCATCCTGTTTTCCTAGGATACTGGGAATGAAGACACGGAACAAGAAGAGGGAAGCTGCACACTGTGGCAGAGAAAATCATGGCAATAGTTGAAAATTAATTTGATAGAAAGGTTTTGAGGGGGAAAAGGGCATAGCAATCATGGTGTTGTAAATACTAAGAATCAGATTTCTGAGTAATTTTTTTGGCATTTTTAGGTTTTGCTGTCAGATTTGCTGCATGGGACCTGGAGAAGACGTTTCTTCATTAACTCCAGGGTGTTAATCTGTTAATGGCAGAAACAAGAAGCACAAAAAGTTGTTATTCTCTACTCCTGATTCTAGGGTTAAATTCTTAACCTGCAGAATCAAAGAGAAATCACATGTAAATTCAGCTGCAAGTTTGCTTAAACAAGGCAGAGACACCCAAAATTTAGAATAAACAACACTACTTTGAGTATTCTGATTACGTACTGATGGAAATATAAAGATAACGCCACTTTATCTGTGCAGCTTTCATTGACTTCAAAAGCTCTTTAACATTTTTGAGTGAATGAACAGGCACAGGGTTAGCAGAATCTCATTCTTTCTAACAGCATCCTGCTGTCACTGGCCTACCCTGAATTTACTACAGAAATGGGGTCTTGCATGACTGGCCCGAAAAGTAAGAGTGAGAGAGCAAGACTAATAGCAGCAGGATACTGTAATCACAGCCCTCCAGTCCCTAGCTAGCCTTTAACCTTAACATTATAATGCATTTGCTTAAAATAGCCTTATTTCTGTGTAGGCTTCCAGTTAACATTTGTTACAAACAAAACAGTCACCCTTTCCAAACCCACATTTTGTGTATCACGTCTCTCTAACTCAACGGAGCTTTCCAAGAGGAAGTAAACAAAACAACAGTATTATTTAGAATTGACCATCTGTTTTAACACAGAACCCAAAAGTTCATTTCCTTTCCATTACACTGGGAAAAGGTCCTAATATGCCTTCATATTATGTAAAGATGCTGCTAAAAGACTTTTTCCCACTAGAAGTCTTCACATTTCTTCCCACTTGAAGCAAGCAGGCACTAACTTCATAATAATATTAACAGAGTCTCTGAAGGTCTCTTAAAAGCAGATGCAAATGAAGCACAATTGATTTCACTGAATTTCAGCGGCAGTTTGCTTACTTAACACAGTTACCTCTAGCTCATGAATGTTTACAAATTCCATTTCAGCACAGATCTATGAAATTAATCTCCATCCAATTCTCACCAGCAGTATTCCACTCAAACCAGAAACTTCTTGTGTGTCTTTCTGGGAGGCTCAAAGTTTGTCTAAGCAGCACTAAGCACCAACATCACCTTGAACTTCCAGTGACCTGGGCCAGATAGAGCACCACACAAACACAAACACTCTGGGAAGCATGAGACTTCACTCCAGACAAGACCAAACCATATTCTGCTGGTTTTTATCTCCGCACTCAGTGAGCAGAAGTGTGAATTACGCAGGGAAAAGAGCTGACTGAATATTTGAAAATGTTAAGTCAAGCAAAGAAAGCCCATGCCTGACTTAGATTTACAGCCTGGCTTTATTTCTCTAAACTAAGCATATACCAAATTACTGTGGTTTTTGAGAACCAGTGTTGAATTTATTACAACAGTGATAAAGGAAAATATAAGATGCCAAGGCTTTTAACATTTACACATTGTTAATCCCAAACTAAAAAGTAATATATTGGAGCAATTGAATTTATGAATAATTGACATTAGGTTCATACCTACATTGTTTCAAAACAGCTCTATTTGCCCAGCTGCTCACCACAACCAGTGGCTGTTAATGGCAGATCCTTGTTGTTCTCTTGGGAAGAAAAAACTCTGATTTTTCAGGAATATAGCTACACCAAGCACAGACATTTTGATCTCTAAAGTTTCCCACGGAGCAACAGTCTGAGAACTTCTATGCATGAAAAAATTACATGTAATTGCACACAAAACATTTTTTTTTAAGTTGTTCAAAATACAAATTACTATTTCAGTAAGAATTCAAATGGGAGCAAGTTATATTCATACACATACTTTGGGTGTGTTGGTTGTTTTGGGCATTTTTTAAATGTGATTACGCCACAATTTCCTCAATATTTTTTTCATGGTTAATAAGAGTCTATGAGATCTCAGAATAAGCACTTCCATATTACACTCAAAGTGTCTATGTGCCGCAGTCTACCAAAAGAAAACACAGTTAAGGATGACTGGGTTCTGTTTTTTTCTGCAGTTGAGGTATTTTTTTGCTGCTGAGAATGTCTGCCTACTAAAAACTGAACTGAGGTCATCAAGTATGCTATCATCAAGTTGGAACCTTATCAAGATGACATATGTTTTTTGAAAGTCTTCATAGAGAGGGCTACTTTTGCAAATTACAGAAATCCGAACAAAAAAGGTTATTAACCTGTCTTTAAAAGATTGGTCTAATCACTAAACACACAAGAAATGTATTTTTAAAATAATGGAAGTAGGTTACGCAGTTGACAAAACGCTAGCTGAAAATAGAATCTTGTTTCTGGTAGCCAAATATTTTTCAAAAACAATAAGAACAAGTCAACCCATTTGCATTCATGTATACACAGAAATACATAAGTAGAAAAAACACTGATATATTTCAACTGAAAACTATACACATTTCCATAATAAAACCTAGAAAAAATTACATTTCAATAAATTTTAAAAGGTTTTTTATTAAAAAAAAAATTCAAATGAGCATTAATTAATTTCTTGGTTATATGGTTATTACCATTAACTGCATTAACCAAGCAACTTCACATGTAGTGATATTGTGTAATATAAATGTCCAAAAGTCATGCTGGCTAAGTTAGAATGCTTTATGCACGTTCTCAATGAACTATGTTAAAGGGCTTAAGAAAAGCTGTTTCAGAAAGGAACAAAGGAACAAAGAGCTTAGTAAAATCAATTTTTCCATGTAGTTTGTTTCATGTTTTACTCCTTTTTTTTAAGGAGGAACAACACTGAATATCACAAATTACTCCAGAAAGCAACTGGCTAACCCTTACTCATCCGTTCTGTTTTAGTAAGTGACAAGAGATTACCAAAATATAGGGATAGAAGAAGCTAAATAAAGTCACCCTCCCATGGTGCATTTTAATGTAAAGGATGCCATCAAAGATACTTCACTCATTCCATTCAGAACAGCTGCTCTAAGGGTCTTTGTATTTGTTATAGGACAGAACATTTTCTCCATGGAGACAGTGGAATCGGAGTAAATATATTCTTCACATCACTTAAGTGTTTTATTTTACTACAGCAGTTGACTATAGAGAGCAATAAATCCATCAAGAGGACAAGTGGCCCTTAGCTGCTCTGCATTCTGTATTGTGCTGATACAACACTGCACAATTATAGCATAAAAGCAACACCAAAAAGACAAAAATTACATTTATCACTGTGGGACTGATCCTTAAAATCTAAAGAACCATGGTAAGAGCAAACTGATTTTCAAAAATACAGATGTCAGAAAGTAAATAACACAACGAACTTCTTTTCAAGACTGTAAGGAAGTTCCTTGTGAAAATGAACACTAAAACATTAAGTGTTCAGTTTTCCAATATCCTAGACATTTTTGTCCCAATTTTAAAAAAGAGAGATATAGGCAAATGTTTAATTTTAAGCACAGCTAATCCTACAGACCTCAGTAATCATTTAATTACATGTTTAGACACCATCTGTTTAAATGTTTTTTTACAAGGTATGCTTAAATGTACAGATACAAAATATCCCTAACTGAAGATATATTACAAACTTGGCATTAATGAGACCTATATTAGTTTCTAGCAACACAAAACCAGTTGATACACTTGCCATGGAGGCAAACCTAACAACCCAAAACTAAAGGAAGCCACGAAGGTCAGCTGTAAAACACACTACAGGAAACTGAAATACAATGACTAATCACCAAAATACTTTAAAAGACCCAAACGTGAAGGTCAAGTGAGAATGACTAATTCAAGGATATAAACCAGTATAGCACAGTGAATGTTTATATTGCACCTTCCTAATCAATGCTGCAAGGTCCTTTAAAAAAAGGAAATTTAACTCATAGGTGCCATCAGTAGAGATGCACTTGGCAAATGTAGAGATAAATACTAGTAATTGTTAGGTATCTTGTCCATTTATACACAAAAACAATATTGCAATAATGACTTTGCCTGCTTCAGTTGCAGTCAGAGTTTTTCAACCATTAGTCACACACATAAAAACACCCACAGAGTTTCACTGTGAGGAATTACCCCACTTGAAGGCAGCAAGGCAAGGTAACATCCAAAGAATAAGGTCTTGAAGTCACCAGAATTCAAATTTCTGAAGGGAAAGGCACGTGAGGAGCTAAGAAGTGCATTATTCCAATAAGCCTCTATGTGTGTATATACATATATATATATATATATATATAAAAATATGTATTTATATTTAGAGACAACTTGCACCAGCCTCCCTGAGGCCTGTAAGCAAAAGCTAAACTAATCACACAGCTGAGCACTTCAGTATGAGATAACCAACTACAGGTTTTAATTAGCTTTTCATGAAATCTTATCTGGGCACTATTTTTATGGAAGAAATTCCTAAAAACTCAGCACTGTTACTCTATACAGCTTGAGTAATCCCAACATTTCAGACAGTGAGGAGTCTTCATGTCCCAAGACTCCTCATATATTTTTTCTTTATAAAGTCCTGGTTGAAATAACCACGTCAATTAAATTTTGTCACAATAAATAACTACAGGCAAAGTATCTATTTCTGAAAAATTAGCCTAAGAGTCATCATTTGGCCAGTTTTCAAGGAGACTTGACAGTGCCTGTTGCTTCCAACACAGGCAGTTAAGGATACTGTCTGTGAAAGAGCATGGTCCTGAAACACGTTTCCAGACTGAAGTCTGTATCGGGCTCAGATGCTTTCAAGAGCTTCAGCAAACACATGTGGCTTTCCAGAGAAAAGTGGCATATTTACATGACTTTACAGTTTGCCACAGTGTTTCTTACCCACCCATTTTTGAACAAGTAATCCAAAGATACTTGTATCTATAACCCCAAACATACAGCCAATAGACAAAAGCCTCTTAGCTACGGCGATCTAAATCTCTACTTAAAAAAGAGTAAAAGCACTCAAGACCCAGCAGTGTATAATTATTGTCTCAAGTTCTGTGTAACTAGCAGCTCCTCCAAAAATCATTTTTGAAAAAAAAACCCAACACTCAACAGTTTAAAACCAGCATTGGTTTTGCACATATTCAACTGGTAACACATAGTTACATCAATTTACAGATTTTTTTTTTTTTTGCATTATTGTTCCATTGTATGAGGGTTTTTGTCCTTGCAGTCTCCTTTTCCTATTTGAACTGTTGAAGAACCAGAAAGGATGGAAACCCCATGATTTCAATTAAAAAAACCCCATGACAGTAACAGATTTCTCACATCTGTCAGGCAACTACATAAAAAATGTCTAAAATCTCTGTGTTGACTCCCACTTTGGACACGTGCGGAGAACAGACAACACTGATGTGTTGATGTGCAGTTTGTGCCAAGCTGCCCTCGTAGCCATTTGTACTTACACGGTCTTTGTCATCAGCTACATCACAAAGAATGTCATCGAGATCCAAGATCCCACCATCCCCGTGCTCCAGTCGATGGACTTGTATCCAATAGTTTGGATCCTGCAAAAAGGGAGAAGAAAATAGTATCAGATATCACATGCCAACAGGAAAATGTTATTCCACCACAGAGTTAGCATCGCAGTCCTAAAAATGCTTGACATCAAGCATTTATTTAGGTCATATTTCTGTAAATAAATGTAAATTGAGGTGTAAAGCCAAAGTTCTTTTTTTTAATTGCCTCATACTACATACATAGTCTTCCCTCTTCTATCAGATCTGCATGAGCCACAATCCCATCATTGACGTCTAGGACTGTGACACATTCCCAATATTACTGCACATTACATTCCCAATATTCCCTCCATAAAAGGAAAATATATTGTCCTCAAAATAAAGTATCTCAGACAGTGATCAACAGGCACAAAAGGTTACATGCAGCTGTAAAAGGTGTGATGTTTTTACAGAACAGCTATAAAAGGCACAAACCAATATTTAAACACCATCAAAAGACTTTCTACCTGTCCTTTGATAGAGCTGGTAAATGGAATATCTAAATTTTATACTAAGAACACTTCCCACATTTAAAATAAAAAATGATACACACACGCACATTTACACACACATATATGTATACAAATGTGTGTGCGTGGCTTTGTGTTTGTACACGTGCCTACCAGTAACTGGGAAGACTGGCTTTATAGTCTTTATTATTACTTTTGACAGCAAAGGAAGCCATAGGGAATAAGGCTGTGTTCACAAAGTGTCTCCAGCGTAGGACTGCATGACCCAAGTGCTGGTTAGTACTTGATGTGCTATTCTTAAAGGATTTGTTTCCTAATGGGGGAAAGTTGCCCTGTAAACACACAATCTCACTATGACACATAATCCTGCTTCTCAAACACAGCCCCCAACACCCCGGGCTGTTGTTCAATGTCTCACAGTAAAAGAGCTTCCTTGCTTTTCACTGAGAAGGCATGGCTGCACAAAGTTTCTACTCAGAGGACCATCAAACTTGCACCAGCTTGCAGAGTTCCTGACTTCCTAAGAATAGCAATTAGCATCAGCCGTTTCAGGTATGGTGTCTAGAAGAGACAAAAAAAACAAACAAAAATAATAAAAACATCACACCAAAGCCAAACCTCACCGAACAAAAACCCACCGACACTTAAAATAGAAGTTATAAATAAGTAAATAACCTCCACCCTAAAAAGCTTGAAAATATTTTGATTTCTTAAAGATGGAACAGGATAAGAAAGGGGACTATGAGAATTCCTCTAAATCCACATGTGTGTTTAAATCCTGACAGAATATGTTGCACAAAAGAATATCAAGAAATACTAACCTTGGTTTTAATATCCTAGAACTCTATGTTTTGCACATGATATATATGCATAGGTCAAATAATTTGGAGAAATTTGATAACTATGAAACTTATTTCATTGTTTGTACAAGTACATCCTCTTGAAATCCTGCTGCAAGTCATCATCAGATGATCAGATTTCAGAATTACATTTTACAGTCGTTAGGCTAGTCATTTCAAAAATTAAATTACAGACTTTTTTCTCTGATTTTTTAAAGTACTAAATATCACTACTTTCCATTTCTTCTAAGCAAGCACTTATTATACAATTAACTGGATTTCTAGTATGTGGGTTTTCCCTAAACAGACCTACTGTTGTTAGCATATGACAGGAGATAACTCAGCATCCATTTTTTAAAAGTAAAGATTCAGGAATAATTAAAAATGTTATTACATTATTCACATTGTCATGCATACACAGGTGCCTACATAGCTATCTAATACACAAGCCTGCTCTGTAAAAAAGGTACATAATGCAAATACTAGGATAAACTTGTAAGTTTGAATACTCCACTAACACAGACAGGGCTGGACAAAGTCACCTGTGTACACCAGAAATCTTTCAACATTCCTTAACAAACATGTTCAAAGGGCAGTGCACTGAAAAGATGCCTTTGTAAACTCTGCTCTCAAATTAAAGAAAAGAAGATCCTTCCTCATCCTCCAGCCCATTAAAGAAATTTCTGCCTCTCATATCTACACAAAAGACTGAAATACATTTGCAAAGACCAAGACTTAGAAGACACAACCAAAGAGACTAACTGTGAAGCACCTTGCGCTCCTAAAGGACTTGATTCAGGTTTCCTCTGCTGAGATTCTCCATCTCAAAGCCAGGCTACAACTGAACCATAAACCAGCTTTCATTGTAAAATCATAGATGGAAAACCTAGTTTGGGCTTTAAGAGAGCCTGATCCCTCATACGTCACCCAATTCACCACTTTTGTTTGCAATACTTAATCTTCTTACTGAAGAATGGAAACACTAAAAACAGGTAACTGCAATACTGGCTCAGTGACCCGACTACATCCATCAAAACAAACAGCACCCAAACTGAAACTACAACTTCAATATCCATGTATCCTTGTTTTTTGCTTCCTACCACAACTATTTCCTACCTCTAAGGCAAATGTAAAAAAACATTCACAATTACAGAATCAACAGCAGAAACACCCATTTCTAAATCACTACTGTGCTATTTCAGCATGCACAATCTACTTAAAAATAGCTTTGATATATAAGCTGCATCACTTCTGCTAATTACTTCCTTTAAAGGTTTCTCAATATTGCATAAGAAGTTTTAGATAGACTTCATTTTTACTGCATCACCTATTAGTACTGCCATAGCCTGAACTGCTCTGGTCGCTTTTCCTGTCAGACAAGGTCCTGATACAAAACAATACGTGAGCAAGACCAGACAAGAAATATATAAAACTAGTTTGGCAAGAATTTACTCTGGCGGGATTTGGTAAGTAAATATGAAATAACAATGCAACTTTTCATTAAAGCCCTCTCCAAACATCAGAACAGTCTTCTCTTGAGGCCCTTTTACTCTATTAAAGGTTTTGCATAAATCAAGGATTTGGTGGGGCAGGATTGGGAGGGAAGTGAGGTCTAGCAGCAAGGGAGTACTCACGTTGTACAGAGATTAGTTACACCATACTGGGGGAAAAAAAGAGAGAAAGAAAATAAAGAAAACAACATTGAACCTAGTGAGTTTACCAAGTTATGAAAATCCACAGAAATTTATGGTTCCAAATTTTAGCAATTATTTCTATATAATATTCAACAAAACATGAAAAAACCAAACTGCATAAATGTTCACATTTAAATTCCTACTCAGTGATCTGTCTAAAATGAACATAATGTTGTACTAGAGTGAGCTCATATGCACTGTTTGCTAAATACGAAAGAAACTGAACCAAACTTGATTGGAATTCAGGTACTTCTACATGGATGTTACAAGTACACCTGTATTCATGGCTTGGTCAAATTGTATTTCTCAATCTCAGTCAGTAAACAGATATTCACAATTCCCTACACAATATCAGTAATACGGTCTTCAAACATTTTCTGAAGCAGTCAAATACACTGTTTTGGCTTAGACCAGTTCCTAAAGTGGAAATTGGCTATTTCCAGAGTTTACTGGAGTTGACACAACCTCGTCTGTGGGGCAAAGTGGTCCAATCACTCCTTCAGGACACCTGAACACCTTCGGGATCACCCTCTCTGGGTGGCAGTACAGAGTTCTCAAGTGAGATGTCAAAAATGAGGGACTGCCACCAACACTTACCCACAGAGATCTGCTCAGGGTACATGCAACAGGGTGCTTACACAAGCTAAAAGGAAAATGTCTTCTAGTTATTAAACAGGAAAAAATGCTAAGTATATCAAATCTATAAAAGTCAGTTTCTGTAAAAAGAAACCAAATGAAAAAAAATGAAGCAAAACTTTTAAAATCTCTCACAAGTTTTTCAAGAAACCTGCTTCAGTGTTACAGTTTAGTTAGACATATGCTGTTGTTTCAAAATTTGAATTTGCATATTAGAATCAGATTTTCATATTTTGTCAATAAAACAAAGCTACATTTATATTCTCTCACTGTTATGATTGTGTAAAAGGGTACTGCACTCTCCAAATCTGCAGTGCACTCAGACAGAAAAACAAGTGGTGATAGAGAACTCATTAGCTACACTGCTCCACCAGTGTGTAAGTTAGCAAAGTGCAATTATTTTGAAAAAGCTGTATAGATGCCTTTGTCACTAGTTCATGCAGAAGAACCAGCAAGTTCACTTCATTGAATACAAGGATAGAAGCAACACTAAACCTGATTTATAATATCTTCATTTAAATATTGCATCACTCAGCTCAAGTCTAAGCAAGTCAGATCTCCTGTTTCCTGTCTACACCCATTTAACTATTCAACTTGATGATTATAAAGGTACTCATAATTTGAGCTCATGAGCACCACATTTTCTGCTCCAAAGTCCTCAGCAATGAGAGATAAATATTTGCTAAGTGAAGACCAGCGCTGAGACTGGAAGCAAGAGCACATTACAAGGGCAGCAAGAATGCAGCCATTCACATTCTGTTTATTACATAAAATGACTTCTAAAAAGCACAAAGGAAAAACTGAGAAAACCATTAGTTTAAGTAGTATCATTCACTGTTCTGGAGCTAACAATTTCATGTTCCCACATAATGGAAACGAGGACCATATGTGGAAAACAATATCTAGAAATCAGAATGGAAACAGCAATGTGTTCTAATTAATGGCATAGGAAGATTCTTGTTCCTTTACATCTAAATAAGTGTCTTGGTTTTCACAAATGTACCCTTTCCTAAAATATGTTGCAATATTTAACATTAAAAGTTACATTAAATAAGACTATTCTTTGAAATACTTTGTCCCTATCTTACAAGAAGAGAGCACCACAAACCTCTGAGAAGTAGCAGTCTATTTAACAGAAAGCAGAAAATCAGGCTCCTATAAGCCTGATGAACAATGCTCAGTGTTAACCAATTGTGCCCACTACTGCGATTTAATCTCACCTGTCACCAGCAGGATGTCCTGAAGCATCAGAAAAACAACAATTATCTGCCTGGCTACAATTAAGTAGTCGGAGCTGGGATGGCAGAGGAGAGTGTGTGTGTGTGTGTGTGTGTGTTTAATTTCTTGTGTGCTGTTTGAAGCCCAGGCAGAGAACACTACTGGGAGAGGACACCAAGCTCTCCCCAAGAGGTCTGTACTTCTTCACTTTGCCCACATTTCCCAACTGTGTTTCCCTTCAGCTAGGTGCAAACCAGTTGCCACTACAGTTTGTTACACATCTGGAAATTAAGTAAAACAGGTATTTTTCCCCCCACACTTTTTCTGTGGGATTTTCTAATCTGTTCTGGCCCGAATAGGAAGTGTGTTTTTTACCACACAACATTCTTGAGAAATGGATTGGCTTTGCCACGCTGAGCTCCCAGAGCCTCTCCGTGCCTATCAAGATCCTGTTTCTAGAACTGAAATTATTTAAATTCAGATATAATTTAGAGCTTTTTGCTTTAACACAGATCCTTATATGATTTTTAAAAACCACTATCAGCTGGACAGTCGTGCACAGGTATATCAGTGTAACTCTCAAAGGAAAACAGACTCACCACCAGGACAAAGGACAGAGCAGAGGCATATCTAAGTATGTCAATATAACTTCTCACTTACAAATGAAGAGATACAGGGAAAATAAATATATATTATTAGTTTTTGCTTAAAACCATCTGGAATTCAAGACTGCAAGGCCATGTGTGTGGCTGTCTTCACTGGATTGAGTTTTTTGAGAATAGATAAAGCCTTTGTGGCAAGAATATAGGCAGGTAAAAACCAACTAAATCACCAGACTGGGGTGTGTACTGGACTTGTCTGTTCAGCAGCATATGGCACTTGGGCGTGTTAACACAGTCTGAAAGGAAAATATGGTTAATGAAAAACTAATATATCTGAAAATTTGCCAGTGAATTCATTCATTTCCCTGTCTAGCTCTGCGCTGCAGGTAGGAACCATCCAAACAAGCAGCCAGGTGCCAAAAGACAGCCATGAAAGCTTGCAACGTCAGCTGGATTCCAGTTACGTTCCACAGCCTGAGAAGCCAGCAAGAACAAGTCCCTGGGTTTAAATTGCATCTCCATCCCATCATCTGTCTCCTCAAATTTCAGGCACAAAGATCTGCTGCATAACACACAAGAGCAGCAATGGGAAAATCAGCTTCTAAGCCAACTGCTCTCTAAAGTACGTTGATGCTGCAGCACAGACAGTTGGCACTAATGGTACAACGTAAGTGCATTCACTATCTCGGCAAGAGCACAAGCCAGAAAAATACTTAACTTTAATGAAAGCAGCCCAGTAAGGCTCAGAAAGCAACTGATACCTGTAGCAACTCTTAAGTTACCAGGTGATGAGTTGAAGGGACAATTATCTTTTTCATTTCTGACTTCACTCCACCTGCAATCACTCCCCTCACGTGAATTTTAGAGCACATTCACATACACTTGCCCTGTATCCCATGAAGTCAAGAAAAACAGGGCTACAGACTACAACAGAAAATAGCTGAGCACTGTACAGCAGAAAATAAGCCTTATCCCTTTCAACTTTTTGATCCTTAACCTGTAAAACTGCTCTTTGTTCTGAAGATGCACCACACTAAAGCGAATTTCTTGCTATTCTGTACTACTGAGAAAGACGAATACACACCCAGGAAGGTTACACATCATGCCATAAAGGGGGGTTTGGTCTAGGATTCCATTTTTTCTAACATATAAGAGTACACATAATGTCTTCAATGAAGGGATGCACACTGATCTGATATGAACCAGTTATGAAAAAAAGAAAAACATACAAGCCTGATCACTGAAGCATCTTGTTCCACTTTTACACTCATCAATGCTTTCCCAGCCTTGCTAAAAGGGCTTTAGCTTATCAGAAATCCATCCAAGACAAAATCTGAACATATGGCCAATATCACTCTTCCTGACACACCAAAATGTTGGAAAGTGTGCTTATGAAGCAAAAAAAAAAAAAAGTAACGTTGGGCTTTGCATGCATCCTGTATGTCCAGTTTCAACAAAGATTTACTTAAAAATTGATCACATTACACTATCCGTGTCAGTCCTCAACATAGAAGTCTGATAGGCAAAAAAATGACCCAAACAATCATCTACTTCAGCAATTAAATGCCTTCTAAAATCCACTAAATCGAAATAATATGGTCAGTAAACTGCTGGAACACTACTACATATTGAGTTGTGCTGCATTACTACTGGAGAACAAAAAGAAGCATCAAGGAACTACTGAATCTTGCTTTAAGTAGCAAAAGGTTGCTATTAAAAACTGTAAATTTGGCTTAGACACTTCGCAGTTTGCATAAACTTTTGAATATATATATAATCCTTGCTTTTCTGAAAAAAAAATTTGTAATTTCCTTAATCTGTAAGGAAAGTAGTCTGAGATCTACTGTAGCGCTAAACTTCCTGTTTTCCTACCCCACAAGGATATGCAAGTGCTTTCTATTAATGCATTACCCCCATGCATTGTGAAAACCTGGAATTTTTATTTATTTTTTTAACTCATCCACTTTACCTAGAAGCAATCTATACCAATCCATGAGAAATCATATCACTAATTACTTTAAATCAACTTTCCTATGTATTGCATAATTTCATTACCTATTAAATAGAATAGAATCTCTATGTGCCTCAATAACTTGATGTCAAGGAGTAATTCTGATTAGAAGGGACATCAGGACATCCCAGAATTGGACATGGACCATGCTGAGCAGAGGGGGATGATCCCTTCCTTTGTCTCCTGGATATGCCCTGCTGCCAGTGTGCAGGGCTGGCTTCTCCCCACTCACTGTCCCCAGCCCCAGCCTGTGGCACTGCATGGGACTCCTTCTCTAGTGCAGGGCTAGGCATGGAATCACAGAATTGCTTGGGTGGGAAAAAACCTCTGAGATCATCAGGTCCAACTCTTAACCCAGCACTGCCAAGTTCAACACAAAACCACGTCCCTGATACATCTACACATCTTTTAAATGCCTCCAGGGATGGTGACTGACTCAATCACTCCTCTGGGCAGCCTGTTTTCATGCTTGATAACCCCTTCTGTGAAGAAACCTTTCCTAAGATCCAATTTAAAGCTCCCCTGGTGCAATTTGAGGACATTTCTTCTCATCCCATCACTTGTTACCCGGGAGAAAAGACAGGCCCACACTTTGCTACAACCTCCTTTAGGTAGTTCTAGAGAGCAATAAGGTCTCTGCTGAGCCTCCTTTTCTTCAGGCTAAACAATCCCAGCTCCCTCAGCCATTCCTCCTAAGACTTGTGCTCCAGACCCTTCACCAGTTCTGTTTCCCTTCTCTGAACATGCTCCAGCACCTCAGTGTCTTTCTTGTGGTGAGGGGCCCAAAGCTGGACACAGGACTCGAGGTGTGGCCTCACCAATGCCGAGTACAGGTGGACAATCACTGCCCTGCTCCTGCTGGGCACACTATTGCTGAGACAGGCCAGGATGTCACTGGCCTTCTTGGCCACCTGGGCACACACTGGCTCATGGTCAGCTCAGCTGCTGATCAACACCCCCAGGTCCTGGGGTTCTGGCTACATTTCACATGTCTCCTGACAGCCTATTCCAAAAATATTGCACTGAAGACATTGCTCGTTGTCATAACTAGTGACTTTATGACATTTCTTCACAGCACACAGACCTCTAACCACTAGGAGGTGCCACCACCAAAGGGCAGGTGCAGGCCAGCACCTGGACTCTGATACTAGCACCAAGTCAGGCACCCACAAAAAAGAACAGTTACTTTATGCTGCCACTAGAATGCATGTGGCAACCAAATTTGAGAATTATTAAATGAAGAATAAAGCTTTACATTTGGCTATGAAAGATTAACACACTTTTCACCATGACTACTGATAGTTTACGCTGTGAACAACTATGTTCTCTTTGCTAAGGGGAAGAAGTTAAATATTTGAGAAAAACATACTGAGTGTAATGACACTGCACCTCTAAACTCGATTATGTCCATGCTGTGAGCACCAAATAACACTGTCCAGTCCAAACTGCAAAATAAAGCTTTTACATGGGATTTATTTCAATCCCACGTAAAGAAAATCCAAGACATCTATTGAACCACTGCCACAAACTCCAACTGTGGTAAATCCACAAGCGAGGCAAGATAAATGTGCCCTTTTCAGATTATTTTGCTGTAACACAGATCTAACTTTATAATCTGCATCTAAATACAACAAATAATGCAACAAAATTGTTTCTTGATTACAATTTGTAATTATTAATATTAACTCCAGATGACAGATATGAATTACAGTAATCAAATCCATAGCTCATGAATATGCAGTGAAATGTACTGGTTATAATGGTGCACAATCTTGTATGCGGGGATTTAGAATTTGGGCAACAATGCCAAAGAAATGCAGAACATCTTAGGATTGCAGCTTGACAATTGAACCATAAGTGAATCTGATGAAAGAAGTGCTTTCTGTTTCTTCCAAGAGCTTATTTACCTCCACCCATCATTGCAGCATTGCTTGGATTTAAGCAGTTCATTGTTTTTTTCAGTCACCACAATAGCTCTTCAAATACACTACTAGACTTAGACCAGAATGATGTCTTTTACTGGAATAACCATCACATATATATGTCTGTAAACACAGACCTGTATGTTGTAGACCAACACGTGTACCGCTGACAGATGCTGATTAAACAAAATCAAAAAAAAGTGAGTGTGGTAAAATGTTTCAAGGGAAGATTTAAGAGGGTAGAGTTGTCTACTCAAGTGACATCCAGCTTAAGAGGAAGAGCCTAATTTATTTCAGAAATGTACTTGAAATAAGATTTTCATTTGGGGGCCATCAATCTCAAGTACCATGAAAGATAGAAACAACCAGTTCCGACATACATTCCCAAACGGGCACAGCCAACTAATTGTGTAGTATGTGAACTCTAAACAATGATTAATAAACACAGAGTTGCAAAATCATTATTACATACACTGCCTCACAATTCTAACACACTGTAACTATAAAGTTAAGACAAAATATAAAATACTACTCTCTGTCCTCATGGCTGTATTATTCCTCAGGGAACTACAAATTCAAGGCTTGGTGGGTAAGACTTTGCAATATAAACAGCTTTGCTGAACCATGTGGAAGGAATGCACAAGTTACAGGAATCATAGAAAATTTATCTCAATTTAGGTCAGCTATGATATCGTATGTTTTTGACAGGATTTAGAGTTTTAGAATGCCAGGTGCTTTAGTCTCCCCTGCCACCCTGTCAGCCATGCACAGGGGCACCCACAAGATCTCCCTGCCCCCTCTGCAGTTGCTGTAAGCGGGATGTATGCGGGAGGAAATCCCCCACATTCCCTGCCCCACAGCATGCACAGGCAGCAGGGTACTTGGGCACTGCCTGCTGCCTACACAGCAACTCCCTGTCTGCTTTAGAGGAGGAGCAACATGTCACCTATGCCTGTTGGATCAAGCTGGCAAACGCAACAAATAAAGTGGCAAACTAACATATGCTGAAAAACACCGACAGATCAACACCAGAATAGATATATGGAGCATTTCTACTGATTTGCATTTTAGGAAAACCCTGCTAATAGTGAATGGGGGACTGAAGGGTTCAGGAGTTTCCACTGTGCTCTATAAAACTGTTCCCAAGACTTTAACTATATTCCCCTTCTTTGCTCTCCTCTCCTATGTGCACATTGTAGCTCATGGACAAAGCTGTCTACATTTCCTAAGTAGGCTGACATGAAGCCAGGACTTCCACGCACCACCACTCCACCACCTCCCCTCTAAAGGACACCCATGGAACAGTATCTGTGTTTAACAAACTCCTGGACACACAAGCAGGTACCTCCAGGTCAAACCCACCAAGGAAAACTGGTTTCCAGTAAGCATCTGCAAAAGCAATGTGGAAATAATCATGGTATCATGTTAATTTATCTCTAAAATACTTTTCAAGATACTTTATAACCAAAGCAGGCCTTATTTTCATCTCCAGGGAACAATTTGTAGCAATAATATTTAGCTATTACTTTTCCAAATTGCTCAATCTTTTCTGAAGGAGTGTAATTTCAATTCCTTCTAGCGGCACTGATTTAAGTATGTAGTCACTCTTTTCTAAACATGCCTAATGCTTTTCTGAAACTTCGAGAACAATCACTATAGAAATTCAACTACTATAATCATACTTATTTTATAAGGTTAAATAAAACAGATTTGCCATTCTCTTTGAATTCAAGGTTCTGATTGCCGCTAACCCAGGGCAGAAACTGCAATGCAGCATTTCATGTTAGTGTGAAGGAGAGGAAGTACCTTAAAACTAAACTGCTATAACAACAGTCTCAAGGATTATTTGTTTTATTTTCAAATGTGTTCATTACTTCTAAAGATAAATACTTTTTTTTTTTAATTGACCCTAAGGTTTACCATGGGTCAGTAGTACTACTGACTGACGAGGCTGTAGGGTATTATCATGTTTAAGATGAAAAGCAACTAGCACCACATCTGGCTGGAGAGCTCACCAGGCACAGCTAATGCTAACTGCTACCAAATCCACATTTTATCCTTCCTGCCATTTTAATTTACATCCATGTGTTGTTCAAAGATCACCAGTAACAGTTCCTCCTCACAAATCTGCAGTAATCCTCTTTTTCAAATAAATACCTAAGATCAGGTCTAAGCTTAAGGCTAGCCCCAGTATCATCAGAATCCTGCTGCCACACTCTTGAGTAGCCAACAGAGCCCATAACAGGAAAAGCCTAATGAAGAAAAACTTCTTGCCCTGAACCCTCACCTTACTCATGACTTAATGAGGACTCTTTTCATTTTCAAACTCCTCCCTCAATCTCATTTCCAGTTCCAGAATTCGGTATAAAATACAAAAAAATCACCTGCCAGCTGCAGCTGCCAGGTGCACCACAACCTCCCCTCTTCCTCTGGCTTCTCAAAACCCACTCTTCTCCTCCATCATTTACATTTGCTTATGACTCACCACCACTTCCATACCTGGCCAGCAGCAGAAAATAGAGAGCATTCCAAGAGGTTAAAGCAAGCACAGGTGACAGCTATTGGAAAAACCTTATTTAAGAGCATGCCCCTTCCACTTACCACAGCAGTATTCCTTCCAACCAGATACTGCAACCCCCTCACAGACCTAACTGCATTAGCACCCATCAACATAAGCAAACCTTGCCACGTTTAAGCCCTGAGAATGAATCCACTAACACAGGAAGATGGCAATCAGCACTAAAAACCTCCTTTTATTTCCTTAGTTATCTTCTCCCATGTCACCTCCAGCGACAGGGAGCAGCTAACAGCAGTGCATTGAACTCTAACCCATTACACATCTTTCAGAATCGCTTAAATCTCTAACAGCATGTCTGCACTCGTCAAAATTCAAGCAGAAGACTTTATTAAGAGAGAAGCAAAACCAGCTAGTCTTCTTGACCAGAAAAGAAAGCAATAAAAAATAACTATTAAAATCAGTGAAGCAATGCCAAGCCCTATTTCGAACAAGAGGTAAACCTTCAAACCTTCTTCAACCGAGTTGTGAGTATATCACATGTGAAATTGTAAAAATGGTTTTATTTTTTGAGCTCAGAGCACTTCAATTTGCATTTCCAGAAGTTTTGATTAGTATAAGAAGGATATGACAGTGGTGTTTTCAGTCATAAGTTATACCGTGGTCTAAATTAGAAATTCCCATCTTTGTAACAAAGACAATTTTGGCAGAAGGTATAGAGGAATTACTACAATTGCATGCACAGGGACAATGTTAGAAATATACTCAAGCACACCATAATATTCCCCCTAGAATTATACCTTCAAGCCTAGTGAAACCCAAGTAATTATCTTTCTTCTCTTCTGCTAGACAAATTAGAGAGTATCCTTTACTTAGTCAAACCTGAGTTTGAAACCTCCAGTTTCTAGCTCTTTACACGCTTTCAGAGCCTTATTGAAAACGTTTTCAATGTAACAGCTTAATTATATTGTATACATAGGCAGAATCTAAGAATTATTCATAACTAGTGGCAAAAATAAGTTTCACACAGGATTGATTAAAAACTAAAAAAATAGAAAAAAACTTGTGATTTATTTAGGTGCAGCTCATCTGTTCACAGAAAAGTAGTATTTTTAAAAATACTGCAACTTCTATTTTCTGTAATTAACTCCTGTAAAACATATACAGTGTGCTTGAGACTTAGAAGAATAAGCAACAAACCCTGTCTAATAAGGTATAAAGAAAAAAACCAAAAACAAACAAGGTTCTTAGAAACTGCATGACTTTTCTTTCAGAAAACCTGTTTATATTATGCACCTGGGATCTCTCCAATGGGTTTCCCACCAAAATGCAGATAGAAGAAGGGTCTAGTATCTCTTGCTAGCTTTGAATGATCAGTGCATAACCAAGGCTGTAGGTAGGCACATGGAGATAGTGTCAAACTCCACTATAGAGAAAAATCTGCATGTTGCGCTGTAACACAGCAGAGCAAAAAGAAAAGACCTTGATGAATAGAAAGAGACTAAAATGTGGCATCTTTTTTTGACTGGTTTAGTATACGCTTTAGATAGCATACACTAACAGCTCCCCAGCCAAGACTGCATTAAGCCAACCGAAGTTCTAAACCATTTCATCTAGCCACAAGGCCCCATCCATGTATTTTTGCAAAACACTTCAAATAAATTAATTTAACTTTGCAAGTTTTCCCCTAGCAACCAACAAGCCTTTGTTTTGTCTCTTCTATATTAATAGCAACTGCACTGTTAAAAATACAATTAAAGTTTCAATAACTGCAAGAAAAATGCTTTTTATAAACCCCTCATACTTTTTTTAAATATCGAGATGTCTGGACTGATAGAAGCTTGCAAGCATCCAAATAGCAACATTGTGTGTATGCATATATATATATACACCTACACACCCACTCTTGTATATGAAACCTGCTCTCCAGTTCTTAAAGCCAAGAATACTGTTCTTGAAGAAGTCTACCATAAAGTCTTTGTGTATGGATTCTCAGATTGCTCTTGTACTCTGTGTACTCTATTTTGATTCAGAAGAATAATTATGCACACGTACACAATTGAAGATATTCCATTAAACAAAATCATTTTTAGTTTCCAGGAACAGGGCGGCCTTGCTTTCTAAAGGAGAATTCCTCAGCTTGGCAGAGAGTCTTACGGCTGCTTTTACAGGCTTTTTCCTAGAGAAACATAACTCATGGCCATGTACAGATTAAAGCCCCAGCACACAACAGTGGGACAAACAACTGCACCCACTAATTGGTTACACACAGCACCTACACCTGGGCACTGAGCTGCTCCACAGCTGCACCAGACGGGCTGCTAGGAGAATTCCCAGGGAAGATCCTGGTCTATATATATAGAGTGAGCTGATCAGATACAGAGAGAGGTCATGAACTTTCATTGGTTAAGACGCAGAGCAAGATCCACCAGTTAAAAGAGACTGATAAAGGCAGCCAGGGCCTTCTCTGTCCTCCAAACAGGCAGCCTCTCCAATACACAGACCCCAACTCCTTCAAAACTAAAGGGGAGGGATCAAAGTTTTGCTGTATTTTCATGCATTAGTGATGAAGAAAAGGGAGATGCAAGAAACCTATTCATGTGGGCCTCAGTTTAAAAACCAGACTGTTTATATGAGTAGATGTAATAAATCCCATTACTATAAGGTAGGTGGGGGGACGCAAACACAGGGCACACAGGGAGGGATTGCACTCTTCCAGCTGTTGGAAATCAGACACTGACTCACAGCAACACCCTCAGCTAGGCCAAACTTCTGTTCCAAGTCCACATGCGTGGATTTCATCAGGAGGTTTGCATCACACAGTAAAACTTAGCCTTAATAATATTTTATTTTGCTGGATGACTCACACATCTTCTACTCTTCTGATTTTGTAAAAGGCTGATGCCATTTCACTCTGTTCTTCTACACAGGTTGCAGGTTGTTACACTAGGAATGCAGTTCCCTTTCATCAAGAAAGACAAAGTAAAATGCAAAATTTAGCAATAAAGTAAACTTTTGCCATTTGAAAAAAGAGAAATATTTTAGCCAGCTTAGAGATACTGGGAATCATTCTCACACTTAGGAGAAAGCTTTCTTAAATGCCAGCATTGTGCAAACCAAACTTGAAGTTAAAATGTCAGTGTACTCAAAGCTTTTCTTTGATCCAAAGCTTTTCTAGAAGAGACTTCAGTGTCAGTGATTAAGACATCCAACATCTGTGTTGAAAAAGCTGCAGGTTTATGGAAAGCTCTGCAGAGTATGACCTTGCTGCCAGACCTCCCTCCTCCCTCTTCTCCCAGCTGAGCATCCCTGTTCCATGGAGACTTCCTCTCTCTCTGAAACAGCTCCCACAGGCATTTTAGGAAGTATTTTTCACAAAAGCTATTCCTTTCATTAAAATGTGGGGGGGGGGGGGGGGGGGGGGGGGCACCACCCTA
>VZTI01000618.1:42863-54493 GCA_013397865.1 Struthidea cinerea | reverse complement strand
GGGGGGGGGGGGAGGGGGGGACGGGACACGACCTTACTTATTTTCACACAACAAAAAAATATGTTCCCTAGCTAGTTCTATTACTTGAAACCATGATTGTTTCAAAGTTCACTTCGCTTTACGAAAAAAAAAGATCAATTAAACTGCCTTGGACTCAAAAACTTATAGAAGTCTAAAGCTCGTATAAAACATTCTTTTTGGACTATCTGCATCAGAAGAGATCAAACATAATACTATAATAGCCAAACAATCTCCTAAAATATAACAATAAGGAAAACAAAAAACACACTCTCTGGAACTCTGGAGTTTTTCACACTTCCTATGAGAAGTACAATCTTGTTACACAATACAGTAGAACATATTCAAGCTGTTCTCTGCACTGGTCTGTAAAGTAAAAGCAGCCACATCTATGCTGATAATTCAGAACAAGATATATCTTCTAAATTAACTCAATTTGAATTTAGCACACTGATGTTTTAAAGTGATAATTTATAACTTCGTATCATAAATCTAACAAAATTTCTTAAACTTTGAATTTTACATCAGTCTTTTCTGGATAACTGATTAAAAAAAAATTAAAATAAAACTTCCTTGAAATTTTCAGTAGTTTAGCACTTGTCCTTTGATAAGCTACAAGCCACCTTCAAGATTGACAGGAATAAGGTCATGTTTTCAAAACAGCAATTCTTCCAAACACCAAACAAACAAAAAAACTTTGTGCTTAAGCTTTCATTCTCACATGTTCAGAAGACAAATGTTCCACTGAAACAATTAAGTCAGTATACAAATGATAGATATCAGAAATAGTTCCATAAATAATTACGACTGCATATATCACTCTGCACAGAGTTATCCAGGATGCATAATTTGGACCTTGGTCACAACTGAAAAGGTGTCTGCATTTTTATTCACACCACCTGACAATCCAATAGGGTAAAAAAAAGAAAAAAAGTTACATTTCCTTTAGGATTTTCAGACCTCAAATATTAGACATGTAGATGCAAAGCTTTACTTTGAGCTCACCTTTTCTGTGAGCATCAAAACCAGGTGAGGCTATAGGTACTTACTGAAAAATGTGAAGAGAAGCTGAGCTCAGTGGGGTGTGCAGAGCACGCCCAGCTCAGCTCCAGCACTGCTGGCAGCGGAACTGCAGGTGAGCAGCGCATGGATGATGCGGTGACGCAGAGGGGAAGCTCCCTGCGATCTGCTCCTCCACCCCACCTTATTACTGACATTAGCCAGTAGCCAGAGATTCCAGCAGGAACTAGAGTCCTGCTTTGCCAGAGATGGACCATCTGCTTCAGAAAACTTAGAGCTCTTAGTTGATCCAGTTGAAATTTTATTGATGTACCTAGTGAATTTCCTAAAATTCATTTTATTATTTCCAGAGAAAAGTGTGGACAGAGGCAAGCCACAAGTAGGAGGTAACCAAAAGCTGTCTGTGCTAATTTTGCTACTTTTAATTCTGGAACCCCTAGCCTATTTTGGTGCAAGTTCAATTAAAGCAGAAACACTTTCCACTTCTCTGATAGCCGTGAAGACAGACTTCATGCCTGTTACACAGCTTGTATTACATGGCAGAAGGGCTCTTCTCCTTTGCGTCTCTCTGCCTAGTTGCTTCTGAAGCCAAAAACAGAAAATAAAAGGGGGCTTCAGACCAGAAATAAACCTTAGTATACTCTAAGCAGCAGCAAAGCAATTTTTGGGAAAATTACACAAATCCCTTAGAGACTCCGGGGCTTTGTCCCACACCAAGAAGGCTTAAGAGTCTAAACTATAAGGATGAAGCATGGGTTAGCCAAGGCAAGCACGAGGGAGGGCATAGGATCAGTTCAGTGGGTGATGCTCATCCACCTTTTGAAGATGTGCTTAAGAAGCTCTAAGCACAACACACAAACGGCAAAGGAAAAAGAGATTAAAAAAGGCGGGGCATGGGGAGAACTCAGAATTTGTCGTTTTTAACAGATCTCTGTCCTCTAAAAGAAAAGCTCATTATCATTTCAGCCAAACTCTGGAAAATACAGTTTGTCTTTGGGCTACAACTTGCAGTTCAACCTTTCACAGGGCAGCCCAGAAACAGTGGAATAGTAAATATTTTGTGCAATTACCTCGTATTTAGCTTTAGATTATTTCTGCCTACATAAGTCTCTCTTGTTTCAGTGTTAAGGCAGAAGGAAAAGGTTATTTGAGACTTCTGTTTCTGACATTCTCTTTTGATTACAGACTAAATCCAAAAGAGACTACCCTGAAAGGCCAAGTCAAACGTGCAACCGCATAATTGGTCTGGCTCAAATGGCACTGAAGTCAGGAGAAAGCATCCCCAACTCCAGAGAGATTCAGTCTGTGCTGAAAGCCACATTCAACTCTGTTTACTGTTTGCCTGAAAAGCCATCTACATATGCTATGGGAATGTTTTGCCAAGCTTGAGCTGTGATGGTAGATATACTATAAAAAGCCCTAGTCTTCTGCCAAGACGTGTATAGCACATCTGCATTGTTTTTCTTGCTCACCCTCAGAATCTAACATTTTAACTTGGCATAGAGCATCATGTTTTATTCTAGTGAAATTCTTGCAAGAAGCACTTGGGAAGCAATGCAAATAAATGAAGCTCAGAAATACATTTGATTCCTAACCCATGAAATGTGCAAAGAGGCAAATTGTCATTTTGCTATAAAGCAGGCACTGTGCTATGATACAGGGCAGTTGACACACATGCATACATAGTGAAAGTGTGTCCTAATATGAAAGATGTCTATACAACAGCCAGCTTATTAGTTTATGTGACCCCCGCCTTCAGCAGATGAGAGCAGATTTGGTTTATATCAGAGAACAACTAAAAGAAAATTCACAAACATATTGCACATGACTTCAAGGAAAGAAGGGATAAATTAGGGCATTTCAGTGTAATATTATTACTAGAAGTTTTGCTCAGCTACAAGATGCAGAACAGAAACAACTGGAGGTCATATATTTTATTCTCCAGCATAACGGTACTTCCTGCCGCTGAAAAGACACCACTGCCAAGATCTGAGACACCCATCCATTAAGGTTTCTTTATATATATATTTTTTGCTTATTCTGTTGCTGTTTATGTTGATAAAAGTGTTTTACTTACTGTAGTTAAATTAATATTGTAAAATGTTTCATTTTCAAAAAAATAAAATCTAGGCTAAAATTATTTTGTAATTCATAATACAGATTTTTTTCCAGCTGCTTTTGGAAAGGAGAAGGGAGAACCAAGGCACACTTAAGAACGCAGTATTTACCTACTCAGTCTTCAAAACAAAATTCTAATGCTGACATACTTGGGGCAATCTCTTCACGCCCCACCACCACCTGCAGAAGTCCAGCCTTCAGCAGCATGTATAGCTGTAGGAATGGGGTAGAAGAACAGGACTTCTGCAAGCCAGAGGAGACAGAGGGGAGGCAGAAGTGCCTGACAGGCCAGACTAGGAATCACATTCCCCTCGGGACAGTATGGCATCAGCACGGCACAAAACACAAGCCAAGCTTGATAGGACACAGCTCTCCACCCATCTGCTGTTCACTCACAGCCAGTGTGACTTACCCCAGGGAGGCTGTGACCAGTGGCCCCTGGCAATAGGAGCACATTAAGCAAGCTCATGTCCCCAGGCCTCCCCAAGCTCTCTCCTGCATCCCTCAGTACAGCCTGGGTCTTTCTTTTTGCTATTTCTTCTCTCCTTAGTCAGCTTTCACATGCTCTGCAAGTAAGCAGCTCCCAAATGCTGCCTCTGCAGCAATGCAAAGCACAGCAGGGAAAGCAGGGTGGGGAAAGCAATGCCAGCAGTAGCACTGGCTCACGTTGGCTTCAGCAGCTATAAAATAGCCTCAAATTCAACCCACGGGCACTTTGGCCAACAGTACCGACAGCCCTTGGTCTGCTGGATGGCAACTGCTGCTCCTCTCACCACAGTCACCACCTGGCACCTCAGGTAAACAAAACCAAAGAGGCACGGAGGCCTCCTCCATTTTGCCAAGGACGATCACTGAACATACAGGGGAGGACGGGAGGCTCAACAGACAAATTCACTGTAGGATGGCAAAGGATAAAAAGATCCTTCCCAGCTTCCTCACCTTTCCTACTGGGGGGAAAAAAAAAGTCTAAGGTACATAGGTTTTCCAAGCCCTCCACCAAGCACGGTTTACAACCACACAGACCAAGGAAAAGATACCATAGCAGAAATCATGGATGCATACTATCTATCTCTGGGGGAGGAAAACGCCCATATGCCACAGCCACCATAAACCAGGAAACCACAGATAACCAGGCCACAAATGGTCTTCAATATCCTCACAAATATACTGCCCAAATACTAAGCTGCTGCTGAGAAGCCATTTCTGTACAGTAAATCCACACTGTTTATATTAGAGAACAAGAGGAGTTATTCCCAGCATAATGCACTGTAGAGGCTTGTAACATGAACCAGCTCCTTACGTATCATTACTGGAAGGCAAGAAATGCAGAGGGGAAGGCAGTCCTCCTGTGGCTTAAGAAAGTTCACTCTGCAGTCATGTGCACCCAGTTATTTCAATGATCCTTAAGACAAAGCCTCCCCCAACTACCCGAGCTCCAAAATTCCCTCTCCTGCCAACACCACTGCCCAAACCATTCACATCTGCAACAGTCTCTTGGCATTCACCACATACATACCAAAGGGCTCCAGCATCAGTGTCACTTCACACCAAGCCTTTCAAACACTCTGACTGGCTCCTATGAAGCCTTGACCATCTGGCAAACAGGCATTACGCCAAAAAAAAAAATTATACATTTTGCAAGACTTCTTGCAGAAGAACACTAAGTTTCTCTGGTAACTTACTTGTTTTGTTGATATTGAACCTTCTTAAATACTAAGGAAAATTAAAATGCACAAAATCATAAATAGCAGCCTCTTCTACAAAATGATGCATCTGTCCTCCAAGAAACGCAGGAAGTTTCTGTTGGTTTTGTTTTGGGGTTTTTTTGTCATTATTTTTGTTTGGTTGGTTGTGGTTTTTGGTAAAAGTGTTAGAAAGCAAGAAAATCAAGAGTCAAATGACAATGATGGGAAGTGAACCTGTGGACAAAAATAAAATATTTTGTCTGCTTTGCTCCAGCTCTTTAGAGTATTATTAATGTGGCTTTCTCAATACACGTAAGTTATAAAGCTAATTACATACACAAAATGCTTAGCAAAAAATATCTGATTTACTGGAGTCTTTAAAATAGGAAAGGTTATCTGGGGAAATAGCTATTGGTGCATTAAAATGTAGGTACTGCTACACAGCGTAGAAAGCTGCTCCATACCCAAGAATTTAGCTGCTACATCATGTTGTACAAGAAACCACGATGAAAATGACAAAAACCAAAACGAATGTAAACTAGCTTCCTCCATTATCTGAGTTCACTGCTAAAAAAATCGTATTCTATACAAAATTATTTTGCATTCAGCTGTATTTCAGATTGCACCCCTGTCCAGTTACTCAAAACCAACAAGGAACCCAGCAGGGCCAAGGCACTGTTCCCCTCCACGTGAAGCATTCATGAGCATCCGATCTGCACTTTAGCTCTTGGCACTACAGATGTCTGGTCTTAAAACCTTCTGCAGACTACTTTTTTTTTAAATAACCATCCTGGGCATCTCATTTTGTTTGTAACACCCAGAGCTGCTAGACTGTGAACACAAACACACCTCACTGCAAATGCAGTTTGAAGTACAGCAGCAAGGAAGGGTAAAGGAAATATAAACATGAGTGACAGCAAGGTGTTCTGTTCTTCCAATTTCTTTCTGTTCCCCAGGTGCTTTCTTTAGGATAAAATTATTCCTCTGATTAAAAATCTGGGGCATCCATTTATCATGGTTACATTTATAAGCCTTGCACTACATCCTGACTCAGGTTTGCTTTCACTAGCTTGACTTTTAAACAAGCTCAGCTGTTTTGTTTTTTTAAAGCTTATGATTAAGCAATTCTTCTTGCAGGAATCAATGCTGTGCATTACGCTTAAGTGGGCTCAGGCTTCCCTTTCTGGTGTCCCTCAGTGTACATTTGTACTTTCCAGAGTATTATTTCCAGTGCAGAGCTTTAGGAAAGGAAGCTCACTCTGAAATGCAGACAGACTGTGTTCAGAACTGGTGCCAGAAAACTTCCACCATGCACCGCAAAAAGGACTCTGCAACAGCCACATACATTCTGCACTCTCTCCCATCTTCTGCTTATTCCTGCCTCCATTAAAAAATACATCATTCACTTCCTAGCAAACTAAAGTACATGCAAACAACTTGCTTTCTCAGTATATTTTTTTTCATTTATTTAGACTGAAAGAAGTTCATACTTCTAAAAGAAAAATTTAGGGCAAGCCTCACCCATCTTGTCTGGAAAGAATATGGTTCCTTTACTTGAGAGGGAAAATAAAATTTGAATACAGTGGGAACAGAGGGAGAGGAAGAGGGTATGGGTAATACATGTGTGGTGGGGTTGGGTTTTCCTTTGGATGTTGTTTTTTTGTTTGTGCTTTTCTTTAACCTCCTGTTGTTGTCCTATTGGAAAGATTTTTTAACTTCACAGCTATCCTGAAGTATCAGAAGATACAGGAGCAAAACAGATTTTCTCTGCAAGAACAGTGCTTGAACAGTAGACTTGGGAATACCTGCTTTTCATTTCAAAGTACATTTAGCATAATGCTGTATATATATAGTAAGAATTGCCTCTCAAGAACTCTAGAGAGCTCTGTTCTAACAGAATGGGCAGGATGCTTAGTGCCTTCTGTTGTTACAGGGTGTGTTGGGAATACTGCTACTGGAAAATTTGGAGCAATATTCTCGCTTTTATGACCTCAAGTGAGAATTTTGCAGTATAAGCAACATATCACAAAGCAATTTTTCATTAAATCCTGTGCCTTCAATAAGCTTACAAAAGCTTCCATTCTTATAAATCCTGTTTATCTTCTCTGTTAATGACATGGACATGGTTACTAAATGGATACAGTACCAGCACAGAAGCACAAGTGACACTCACAACACATTACAGACTTTAAAAGGACATCAGTGCCACCTGCCACGAATACCAGTACTCTTCAGTGTTGTGGTGGCTCCCAGCAGCACAGCCCAGCCAGCAGCTGCTCTGGGCATCAAACACCAAACACATCTGCAAATGCAGGTCAAGTGGCAACACTTGGAATAGTCCCAACACTCAGCTCAGGATGCTGGAGCAGGGAGATGAGGTGCAGTCCAGTACAGGGTGAAAGATTAGGGAGCATTGCTGGAGCTATGACTGCCCAACACAGTGTGCCCAGGGAAGCTGGAGGGGCCACAGCCACAATTAATACCTGCTGCAGGTGCATAGGACCCCAGAGAAGATAAGACACCACATACCAAGCCTTCCCAGTGAACCCGAGCCTCTGCAAGCATCTATTTTGCAATACAGTTCTTTGTCAGCCACTGGGTGGTAAACAGAAACCCGTGGTGCAGTGGGATCACTTGCACAGGACTCTCCATCAAGGTGTCCATAACAAAGCAGTGAAGCACACGCAAGGGTAACCTTCACGCTGTCATTATGTGCCCCCATGGGATTCAAATGAGCTTCTGTAATTACCTGTAAATCTTGACATACAGTAAAACTTCTGGTAAAACAAACCATACTACTCCATGGAAAGGATTTACCAATTTTTGTTTTTTCCTGAATACAAAAAATTTAAAATACAGAAAAGTGTCTTGAAGTTTTTCAGTGGTTGAAATAGCAATCTTCTCCCAACCTAAGGTAACTATAGAATTCACAATTCCACTGGAAAATAAAAAGTTCACATCAGAAGAGTCTTTTAACAACAGTTGGTTTTATACTGAAATATTTTAGTAGCAAGATCTTGAAATTTTGTATCAACAGCAGAAACCCCTGCAGGTAACTAGGCAAACAGACTGCTTCCAAGAAATTAACAGTGAAACTGCATGTAATTGCTTACACTTAAATGCCTCTGTCAATAAATAAACAAAAGAATAAATAAAGTTAATAAACACCTGAGTATTTATTAATTGAGAGGAAGGCAAAGCACGATAGCTCCAGGCAGGATGGACAGAGGCCCCACCTTCCAGATGCTGGGCATGCATTTCAGTGGGACCATGCAATGAAACCCCATCTCTCCCCTTTGAGAGGGGCAGTCACACTACCATGCAGTGCTGCAGAGATGGGCAACACCCACCTGGGAAACAGCAGATTTTTACATCATAGCAGACCTATTTACAGATCCAGCAATGACATGCTTCGCCGTCATTTGTTGAGTTAGACAGGCAGCAGCATAAATAGTGGAAGACAGGTTTCTGCAGCCACATATCCTCTGCACTGTCCCTTCAAGTCCCAGAAGTACTGCCAGTACTTCTCCTTTTGTTTTCATCTGTATCATTTAGATAACATAATACCTGTAGCAAAATAAAACATTTTGTCTCTGTCCCTCATGATTTTATTTTTAAATCAACTTACAAAGCAAGAAGAAGGGAACATGGAAGCTAAGACAATGCACTTATGCAAAAGCAATGACATATTCACCTCAGGGAAATTGCTTTCTACTGAAACAAGACACAAGCTTCTTTTTGTTGTCATCAAAGAATTAACTAGAGAACATGCCAATAATTTATAAGGAAGTAGACATGAGCATAAATGATGGGAGGGGTGGAAGATCAACTAGCTTCTGTGCTGTGGAAAGGCAGAAGACAGTGATGGACAAAAAGCAGAAATTTTTACTGTAGGTCCAATGTTTCTTAAAAGAATTACAGATGGGTAACACAAAGCTCGGACTTGGAAAAACCTCTGTATATTCCTCCTGTTGATTTCACTGGAGTCTGTAGGTGCACAGTACTTGAAGTAAGAGTCCCAGCATTCTGCTGCCCCAGTTTTTCCTTTGCGCAGAAAGAGGAATGTGAATATCAAGCATTCTTATTAACTAGGGGAGGGGAAATAAGTGTGCAAGTGTTTAAATATAGAAAGATGTTGCCAGCATGCAGTAGGTGTTGTTAATGCCCTCACTACTAAAATATGAGCCAAGTGAAACAAGGAGGTGCCTGCAGGGAAGGACAGTCTTTCTTAATGAGAGTTGGTTTCTGGGTCAGAAGTTTTTCTGAGTTACCCCCAGCAGCACCAGCATGGTAACCCCTTCAAAAGCTCAAGGAGGACTTAAATTGACTGCATGTTGCCTTCAACTACAAGTTCACCCTGGTGTATATACTCAGGCAACTTTTGCTTTCCCCTCCAGCTCTCCCATGATTACAAACAAACTTGCAGTTTTCAAACATTTCCCTTCCTGGTTCCTGTCTCTTTTTCCATACACAGCACAAACACTTTTTCAGTCCCACTCCTTGAAGACAGACTGCTCTCCCTTCTCCCAGCCCTCTGCAATGAATCCTTAAGCAAAGGCAAAAAGAAAAAAAATTCTTTCACAACCGTTTTTCTCACTAATTTTGTCCGAAGACTACAGAAGTTTCTGGTCTACTTCAAAGTGTTGCTGGCAGGGCCATAACTGAACCTTCTTCCCTCTTCAGCACAGGCATTACCAGAAGGATGATTATCCTTCTTGGCCTTATTATTCCTTGCCTCTGGCTACCCTTCTCCATCTGGGAGCTAACTTACTTGCTCATCAGGTTCTTCCCCATTCTTGCCACTGCTGACATTTTCCAAAGCTTCTCCTAGAGCGACCACTTGCTTGCGTCACCCAAAAAAATCCTTTCTCCATTTTGGCTCTAACCCACTCTCAGCAGAAGGCTCTGCCGCCCTTGCAAGCAACAACCCCACCACCCTGGGGCACAGCCACGCACAAGCTCCCTCCCCGTGTCCACTGTACCAAGGAGAGAACTGCTGCTGCTTCTACGGGAGTCAACATCTCGACTTGCAATAGGCTCCAAGCACAGGTGAAAAGTCACCATGTGTCTTGTTTTAGGATCAAAAAACGTGTTTAAGATGACAAATGCATACAACCTTAAACTGCTATTGGTTTCAATGTCAGTAATGGTATCCAAAAAAAAAACCCAACCCTGAAACTTTGAGAATCCCTCACACTTCAGCTACCTACTGGTTCTGCAAGTATACTCCATTTCCATTTTACAAAGCAATGGCAGTTTCTGTAAGTCTTTTAAAAGCACTATTCAAAACCCAGGCTAGAGGGCTGAGAAGGAACAAGATCATTCCAAATAAAGAGGTAATGGTAGGAAAGAGAAAGACAAAGTGTGGGGTCATTAAAGGCAACTGTACACTAACCTCCCTGATGAAGTATGCAATTAGTCCTAACAGTTCTTCAGAGTTTCCACATGTTGTTTTTTCCCAAAAAAAAATCTTTTAAGTTTCAATAGACTAAGCAACATCTGAATGCAACGTAATTTAAAGAGATACAATTGAAAGAGAATACATTTTCTCTGGAAGAAAGAATTCCTTCTTCTGACCAGTGTTGATACTGGTATATATATTTTACAATGGCAGATAGCCCTATTTTTTTCACTCAGATACCAGCACCTAATGAGCACAGACATTCTAAATAACTCACAGTAAAATTCTATGTTGAACATCCACCATGAAGAACATAAAAGATTTTAGAGCAGTCTGGTTTAAGGCTGGGAGTTGTTAATTTGAATACTTCATTTCAAACCACTATTAACATCAAGATGTTCAAAGCCCACTTGTATCAGCCTGGCAATGTTGGCACAGCAAGACTTTCAAGAACCTCAAATTTGTGCAAACATCTGAAGTGAATACTCTGACAAATTAAAAACTTCAAGGAAGTAAGTAACAAACTACAAATTTTGGGATTTGCCTGATGTGAACTCTCACGCTAGCAAGGCCTGACCAGGCAAGCTTTGTGTACTGAAAAGGTGCTTGGTTTTCTGTCCTGAATACCAAATACACCAACCCAACTGCTTCACAGGTCACTGCAGGTGGCGAAGCATCTTCTACCTTGCAATAGAATTTGGCTGAACCAATGGATTGTCTGATACTTGATCACTAATTCACCACATACAGATTTACTGTTTCATGGTAACTGCTACTCATGATACTTTGTATATGTTCACACTACGCAGAGATAAAATGCTGAGAATTCCCACCTGGATTCACAGAAACAAGATTGCCCAGCTGTGAAGCATCTTTTTAAAGGACAAGAGCAGGTCCAAATTAAAAATCTAATGGTGCCATCACCACGTAAGCAGCTCCTCTGGCTTCACAAAATGTTAACAGTACTACACCTGAATTTCAGTACATGCAAGTGTAAGTATCAGCGTTCAGCAGGAAAGGTTGGGAAAATGCCACATGGAAACTGAGGAAGAACTGGCAAAGCTCACGGGGTTCTGCGCTGAGGAGCAGATTTGCTTTAAAAGACCCACTCTGCTCCCGAGTGCCCAGTGCCCACCAGCACACGCCCTCCATCTACCAACCCAACAAACACTCACTTAAATACTGCAGGGAAAACACGGGGTAAGACCCACACTGGGAAAAACAGTAATAATAGCAATAATAAACCAGTGATACACAGCACGGAATTACTAAGGATTTCAGTGAGAAGCAGTGCAGAAACAAAAAGAAGGCTCCCTGGTAAGATATTAGTACCCAGTCCTGAGAAAGAAGGTGGATCTTGTAGAAGTTTCTCCTAACTGAAAAAAAAA
>VZTI01000618.1:21540-42768 GCA_013397865.1 Struthidea cinerea | reverse complement strand
CCCCTCAAAAAAAAAAAAAAAAAAAAAAGTCTTTCTAAACAGATTTTATGATCACTAGGCTAAGAACACCAGTTTGCAGACGGATTTTTCTTTGCTCACAGAAACGAAGACATGGCTTGCAAAACAATCAAGAGAAAAGCATTTTCATATTCCATATGAATATTCCATATTATTCTAACTTCAACACAAAACAGCTCTGGCAGTTAAAAGTGTTTCAGTAGAGGAGCTAGATTTGCAGCCTTGAAACAATTCTCAGTATTTTGCTGAGCAATGGCAAGCAATATTATAACAATGGGGAATACAAAAATCTCAGTTCAAGAACAACACCAGAAGTGGTACAAAGCTCCTGATGCCTGCCCATCCTGAACTGGAAACATTACCCTTCAAGACTGCAAATGACCATTTCACCTCTCGGTACATCTGGATCCAACATACTGTGACAACCTGTTTGTGCGTGATAGTGTTCATGCTTTGAAATGAACTGGAAAAAGTTTTACTGCCTAATTTACCAACACTAGCAAGCTGTTAACTTCAACGTTACTCCACAACAATGCAAGTAACTCCCTGCAACTTTTTAGACCTGCTTATCTTTGTAACAGGCTGTCTGTAGATTAGGGTTACCTGACACTGACTACCTCCATAAGGGCATTCCACTAAGAACTTCATTTTTTTAATTACATTATATAAATTGCCAAACAATACACTTTGTTTGCCCCAACACACGATATAACAACACCCTACTTGCAGGAACAACTGTTTTCTTCTTATACTTTTTAATTACAAAATGTTTACAGTAGAAGGAACAATGGCCCTGATTTCTTTTCAAACAGCTTCTAGATGTGCTGCAACACGCCTATGTATCTCATTGACACCACTTTTCACTACAGAGAAGCGCTGATACAACCCTGGTACTTCTCTTGCACTTTTTCCAGGGTTCCCAATATTTATACTTCACATCTCACATGTAAGGGTAAGGCATGTGCAAAACCAATTTGCCTCTACGTGACCACCGCTTAGCTGTCTGGTTTCAAAGTTGCAGAAGGAGCGGGGATACAGATCTTGAAACACAGTTCAGTACATTATTTGGTTGAAATAATTGATTTTAAATTATTTACTGTAACATGTAAAAAGTCAGTGTGAAGTTTTATACAGCTACAAAGCAACACTGAGGAAAAAATTAGATTATAGATATGAACAGGGTATTATGCTCCTTTTTTTTAACCTGTGAGTTCAGAAAGTTTAGAAAGCTTATATAGAAAAATATATGTAGGATTCTTCTAAACAATTTCAAGTTGCTGACCTTAAAAAAAAGAAATCATAAAATTATTGATGGAATAGGAGTAAATGCTTTAAATGGGAAAAGCTGGAGTGTGCCAATCCCTCCTCCCAAGAACACACATAAAGAAGCCTTTCTCAACATGGCTCAGCTCCATGGAGTTAAGTAGCCCCCAGAGCAGAAGGAAGTCTGTGCTTCAGGAATGAGTTAATAAGCACAGTCTCATACATTGTCTAGCCTTCACAACATCCTGCAAGGCATCAACATTTCTATCCCATGTAAAGACAGTGCAACCTACCTATGGCCACACAGTGAGCTAGCAGGGATTTTCAGGGAGGTAGCTGTGGTTTTTCCATGCATGTTTACTTTCACGCACAGCAGTCACTCAGCAAGATCACACCCTAGTGTAAAACGGGCCTGTGACAAAGGGACACGTAATGATTGGGACCCACCTGAGCCACCTGGACAGTCTGCACTGAAAATGCGTGTGCCAAAGTAATTGCAGCATGCTGCAGCCAGCTCCTGAACTCTAAACACTGAGCAATTTCACATGGCTACTTCAGGACAGGTGAATCACATCTTAAAGACATTTATTTCTCTGCACTGCCTCTAAACAGAGCTTATGTAGACTCCAATACTGTAAGTTTGCAATCAGGCTACATAAACTCTGCCACACACATCAAACTTAACTGAGGTGAGGGAGCTGAAGATAACCTAAGTATGAGGATATCAACTTGTAGTATCAATAAGAGATGCAATTAGAGATTTGTGCATAGTCTCCGTGTAAAACAACAGCATTTAATACAAGAAATTGTGCTATGAAAGTGTCTTAAACCATCCACAAGAAGCTGACAGTTACACAGGCCAACCTGGATAACTCCCCCAAACCATGTTTTAATTCTCAGTATGGAATATGAAACAAAAACATGGGTAAGGGTTTTGGAGAGAGCAGCATACACATCTGGTGATGTGCAACAGCTCTCATGCACTCTGACATTAAATCTTATAGTGGCAAACACTCTCCGTGGCTAAACCCTGACAAGTACAAGCCTTTTCAATGAAAAATTCAACATCTTTATTCTCCTTTTTCATGCAAATGTGACCTTTGTATTCTTCCTCACAGACACCTTGGTACACACTCCCACCTCAGCATATCCAAGTTCAACATATTCTCTCAATACACACCTGAAGCTTCAAAGCAGCCTTGCTGTGCTCAGAGTCCACACACACACTCCATCACGTCAGCAGGGTGGCTGCCTGACTCTGCTGTCATCCCAGCTGATTCACTACTCCATTCACTGTTCCTTCCAATTGCAAAGAGACACCTTTAACCAGCAGTACATAGTAAAGATCATGAGATATGACAGTAGCTGACTATAATAAATTATCTCGAAGCTTGTTCTATTACCTTCTTTAGCTAGTGAATGCTAAAAAAGCATCATTTCTTGTGTGAAAAATGATTGCCAAAATCATTTTTCAACAAAAAAATCATGCTCAGATTTTCTGTTACTTCTTTTGCCCTTGAAAATAGGTATCTGAATCACTAACACCATTCACCAGTGAATGGGCTACTCTCAGAGTTTTATATTTGTAAGCCCTAAGCCACAAAGGCAAAGGCACTGCAGAAAGCACATGCATTGCTCAGGAGTATGAACAGGGTTCAGCAGAAAACAAAACTCTGAAGATAAGTTACTGGTTTACATCATTGTGGTTTTCTTTTGCTAGGAAGGAATCCTGTGGATCCTTACACTCATGCAATTTATCAGCAACTGAAGAGCAGCCCCCTTACTTGGGAACCACATCCCCCAGACTGCCAGACAGCTGAAATCTCAACCTTTGCCCATGAGGGGAAGCAGGCTACCTACAGCAGCTGATGTCAGATCACCCCAAAATGAAACTTTATGCTCATCCCAAACTACTACAGTGGAGCAGAGGGACTTCTGAATCACTGAGTACTTCCATCTACCCCCACTGAAGAGAAATTCCACCCATGTAGAGGTGCTCTGTCACAAGAAAGCATTTTAGGGGGCCATTCCAAACACATTCTGGAAACTTTGGGGGGTTTTGAGGACAGAACCCAAATTCTTTCTTGATAAAACAGCAACTAAACTCTACTTCAGAACAATCTTTGTGTGTGCGACTATGAGAGTGACAATAACAGAAATACCAAAATAAATACAAACCCATAAAAGTTCCACCTCTGAACAAAAGTGAAGCTAACTTAAGTAACTCCTCAAAACGTCAGTAACCTGACTCTCAGGATACTCACTTAACTCCTTAATTATGGACTCTGTTCCTGTAACTGAAATCCAATGAAATTCAATTCTGTGTTTATCTAGAAGATAAACCATTGCAAAATGAAATGTAGTCTCTTTCTACTTTACCCGTTTTCTCTTCAGTTGTCCGTATCAATTATTTCTTAGTTCAAAATGTTTATCCAGAACAGGAAGGATGATTGTCATCACAAAGCCTGTAATTATCCACAGGTAAAGAAGAATTTGATTCATGGGGACCTCCAATGCCACCAGAAAAGTTCAAACATAATCTGCTCCTGAAAACCCAAGACCCACCACATCGGCTTCAACATACAAGGCCAAAAAGTCATTTTCTATATTCAGACTGAAACTACAGTGCACATTCTCAATAGCAAGAGAATCACTCAGCATTTACCTATAAATGCACTGGCTTCAGCTTCACTAGAGGTCCTTGAAAGCCCAGCAGAGCCAACTCTGGGAACCTCTCTGATAGGCAATCAGGAGGGACTGTCACGCACTCAGGCACATCACCCCATGGCAGCTTAGGGAAGGGTAATGACACAGTCAGGATAACACAGCAGTTCCCTGTCCCTGGATGTCACAATCACCCATGGAGCAATTCCCTCCACGAGTACCACTACAGAGTGACCCAAGCAAGTGACACTGGTGACATTCACCACTTCCAAAGAGCAGGCTTACAGATATGAACTGCTCAACACAAATACACCCTTTTGTCTTCTCTCCTTCCCACCCCCATTGCCTGCTGTAAGCCCCAGTGATCCAGTCATACCCAAAGCACCAGCCTTGATCAGAGCTGGGAACTGTATGGGGTCACTCTTGGGAACAAGGCCACTCCCGCTCATGGTGGGGAGCTGCACTGCACAGATTTCATGACATAATATTAATCCAACTGCAGGGCTGCTACCTGAAAAAACTGCAAGTCACAAGGGGCTAAATGGGTATCATTAAGATTTTAGCTCCAGAATTTTACAAGTAGCTGTACCAGCAGATCCCTTTGCCTGGACACAGTTCTGCTGATTTCAGGGCACTTCTACCCAGCTTCTAACCAAACCTGATCACATAACATGCCACAACAAAGTAACCATTACCCTGAGGGGCCTGGTACCAAACATGCTCATTCCAAGACTCAAAAGCATATTTACTAATCATAGCATTCTCACAGAGTACAGCAAAAGAAGGGTTGAGACAATTTTCTTTTTCAGATGCTCTACCTTTCAGATTTCAGGGGTAAATATCAAATTCCAGACACAGAGCAGACTATTTTCTCCACTGATTCATACAGCACGAATTATAGGATGTTCGCAAAGTTTTTGTGCTGTGTAGATGAGATACAGGGAAAAATGTGAATAAGCTTCTTAGAACAGAAAAGCAGATAAGGTATTTCAGTGGCCAGCAGAGCTGGGATGACTCCTATTTATTCTTTTGTACAGAGTACAGCTGAATGTTAACAACCATGCCCATGCTCTGTGCAAGCCTAATAAAAAGGAGGTACTGTAAAATAATAGATTGAACAGTTTGCCCTGGACTGATAAAGCAGCAAGCAAATAGCACAATTGTATGGAAGCATGCTTGGTTTGTGAAAGCACAGTCTGCCCACAGCTAAAATTATTTCCAGATGAGGGGAAAAAAATAAGTAAAAAAGAAGAGACAGAGAAAATTGAGAACATTTCACTTTCCACCTGGAAATATAAGAGTGAAAAAAGAAGTGTCCTTCAGGGTTTCTGATCCTCAGGATATGCTACTTTCTCCTAGGAAAGAAGTTCAGTTGACTCAGATCACAGTCATGTTTGAGCAATCTGTAAATCAATGAACATACCTGATTTTATAGGTTTTGTACTTCAGTGAAAAGTATATAGATATATAATACACACAATTACCCATTTCCATTTTTAACTAAATTATTTCCTCTCCTTCACATTGCTCAGTTCGGGGGTTTTTTTCTAATATTGATTTCTATATCCAGCTTGCTTGGCAATAAGCTCATCCAATGCTTTTTTCTGTCTGTTGTTGATGAAATGCTGACTATACACCCCCTTAACATTAAGTAAAAGTGTTTACATGAAAAAAAATATCACTAGTTGTTAAATAAATATTTCAAAGTTATTTAATGGGGTACAAATTCAATATAAATGTGTTTATATTGAATAAATATAACTCTGTTCTGGGATAGAACAGAAACAGAAATATCCTTTTAAGTCATTATCAGAACAATCTTCATTTGGAAACATATCCCATTTACAAAGTACAGGGCAAACAAAAAAAAGCAACATCTGAATTGGCAGAGCCCTACCACCATACATCCATTCATCACCACACATTGCAATTCAATTGCTTTCAATAAAACTCAACTTTTTGTTAAAAGTCCTGACTCAGTAGCATTTGCAGGATTCCCATGACAGTTTTGCTGGTAGCTTAAAAATCTGTCCATCTGAATCCTCCTCACATGGTGAGCTCAGGCGTATGAGGACAGAGCAGGAGAGAGGCTGGAGCAAAAGCACACTGCTGTGATCATTCCTGCACACCAGCCATCCCTTCTGTTCTGCTATTGCATGCCTTAAGGAACAACTCATCTCACCAACTAATCAGCAAGATTAATAGGACAATATGGAATTCTTTGATTACTGTTCTGGTATAAGGAATAGCCTGAGCTTAAAACAGCAAAAAAAGAAGCTCAAAGACAGCCTAAAAGCTAGTGGACAGCCTAAAAAAAAACCAAAATATATACAGTACTAGTTTCCAAAGTATCATTATTTCTTTCCATAGCATCGTTATATAACTCAGAAATGCATGAGGACGAGGAAACCTTCTAAACCAGAATCTTTGATGTACATGCAGCACATTCAAGAGAAGGGAACATTGTTATGCAAAAATCAATTGCAAGAATCAGAAACAACACCAGAAGAAAACAATAGAGGCTAGAATGTAGTGGAAAAAAATGAATTTTTCTGAAAAAGCCAGGAACAGAAATGCCATTGAACAGGTCAGGAATAGTTGTTTCCAAAGGCAGCAAAGGAAGCAAAGCATCAGCACTGTTACCTTCAGGACTGTGAAATCTAAATACAAGCAGCTTTTCTTTTCTCAGGGGCTTTCTATTGGAGAGAGCTGTCTAAAATAAGAGGGATATGCCAAAACAAGGAAGAAACACAAAATAATTCATGTAAATTGTTAAGAGATATGTTCTACAAGATTTCATTGAAATCTCTCAGGCTATCCATGCCTAATAACAGCATGTTTATCAAAGCTGTACAGAATCACTTGAAAATACAGATTCTAGAGGAAAAAGATGAGCAACGGTTATAATGTCATCTAAAATTATTTCATAAATGCCCCCAATTGCATAGTCCACCAGCCACATTTTTGCAGAATGCTGGAGATAACACAATGACTATTACAGCTGTTAATAAAACCCGAAGGCTTCAACAAAAGCAGTAATAATAAATGGCAGTTATGCTGAAGCACGTTTTTTAAAATACAAAAGCTAAACCACTTGCTAAAGTCAAACCAATCATTCTAAAAGAACTGGTTTAGGGTGGAATTATAACTTGCAAAACCCCAAATTTCAGGGTTTAGTATTATTATTATTTAATTTGTACTATAGCAAGCACTCCCTTGTTTGCTGTCACTGGCTCTACCACAGCCCCGCAGGTTTCCTTATTCCAAATACAGAGATCCTGAATATGACATTATAATCCCGAACTCTTACAGGTAACAAGGGGAAAACGTGCTTTCTTCAGCACTGTATGTGGAAGGGATTAAAAAGTTTTGGTAGATTGAGTTCCTTTTAAATAAATCAGCATCTGCAGCACAGTAGTCTACAAGATGAGACCAAGGCAACTAACGCCACCAACCTAAAAAAATAATGCATAAGCATGAAGACAGTTCTCTCTTACCAGCATCAGCTGAACACTATTAGACCACTTACCAGCTACCTCAGATTTTTTAGCTGTGTCCACCTTATTTACAACACTTCTGTATTAGGAGAGTATTACAGAACTTTAATGAGGAAAAAAATTGAAAAACAGATATAAACTCTACTATAATGGATTAATATTCTCCCTTCTCTAATTTTCTCATATTTAAACCAAATACATCACTGACAGACCTCCTCTGGCTTCAGTGTGCCACTTAACTTAAAAAAAAAAAAAACCACTACTCATAAATCCCTTTAGATAACTATACTGAAGTCAAACACAAGCATTTCCTTTACTTTCATTCTAAGTTATAAACATTTAAACGATACTGGAATCAACATCCTACACTGCCAAGGACAGATACTATCTGAAAGTTTCAACCAAAGTTGAAAAAAAATTACTTAAGAAACAGACATTATTAAGCAGTTTAACATGACAGATTCCACACTTTTCTAAAATGAAGGGACTTTCTTTTCAACAGCCAGTTAGCACAAGCTACTCTCTTTCCAGCTTGGCAAAGCTTGGTGTGTCTTTTCATACAGTGGCTGAGCTACAGGAGACGAGAAGGACTAAGTACAGCAATATTTTACCACATCCTTACTAGAGGGGAAAGATAGTCTTGCAATTAAGGAGTCAGCAGGTCAGCACTTTATTTGCAGCTTGGTTCCAAACTGCTTGTGTGGTGCTGGATCAGTCAGTAACCTCCTGTGCCTTCTTTCTCTATGCACCCTGTGGGAATAAATCCATACTTGCCAATCCCATGCTATGACATTTATTTGCCGATTTTGTTTTTGAAGGGTGAAGGTGGCACAGCAAAGAAGGAAATTGCCCTGTTAAGAGGAGTAGGTGCTGAAGAGCCATCTCCTTGCAAGTAGGTTGGGTTTTGCATGCTGTTACAGCTGATGAGTGCACCACAGCTTTGCTGCACAGCACGGGCAACCAGTACAGCAAAGTACTTTTCTCTTTCCTAAGGTCAAAGAAAGACGCAGAGAAAAACCACAGAAGGACTTTATGCCAGTACTCACTTGCTGCAATTAACATTGTGCTGTTGTGAAATGCAGCTAATAAGGTTCTTGCAGAGAATGAGCCACGGGAATACACAATGCTGCTCCCAGGTGAGCAATCCCATACTCCATCACCCGTGTTTGGAATAAACCTACACAGCTTCCCAGTTAATGCAGGCCTGTGTTCAGGAAGCGGTGATAAAAAGGAGCCCATTCCGACTCTGCCCGTCTTCCACACCTGAAGAAGCAGGGCATTGATACATACATTTTCCTTCTCAAATCACAGCAGCAGGAAAGCAAAACTAACCAGATATTTCCTCTATCTTCACCACAAGATTCTTTCGGTTCAGAAAGGAGCCAAAAGACACTGTTTCTTAAATCAGAACCACAGCATTCTGAGTCTCTCCTGTTCACTTCTACATATATCTCTTTCTATAACTCAGGCTCCTGTGCACTAGGAAACTTGTTAACATGGAGTAAGCAATAGTTTTCACAAAAAAGTACCTCTCCTTTTTTTACAATATGTTACTGAAGCCACATTAAGCTTCTATGAAGACACTCTGACTTCTGAATTAGAGCCGAGTTAGTGAATCTTTTAACTGTTTAGGGACACAAAATGTTTGGTCTTTTCTAACAACTTGCACAACCTGTATGCACAACCTGTCTTACCTCCATGCTAAAAATTAAGGCAATTTGAATAGTTCATTCTATAATGAAAGCAAGTTATAAAAACTATTCATCTACTAGCAAGGAATATACCATGGCAGCCCAACCACGTAGGACATCAGAGCCTCTACCTGCCTTGCAGTAACAGAGGTGGTGCCTGCAATGGGACACAGCAAGTGCAACCCAGCACCAGTGAGTCTGGATACAGACGTGGAAATTCAACACCGTGGCAATGACCAGGGCAACAGTGCAAGTCATGACACAAAGGGGAAGCTTTATTAGTGGAGTTCTATACCAAGCATAATATGTATTAAAATCCATGTTTTTAAAAAAAAAAGAAGTGGCAAATTTTATTAATTCACTTTAGCCTTCTGCATATTTACTTTTTTTTCAAAATTACTCTGTTATTTTGTTTCTCTCTTGTCCATTTAACAACATTCTCAAACCAGCAGAGCCTATCAAAGCTAAAAGCCTTGTCCTGCTGCTGGTGTATCACCAACGTATGTTAGGAGCACTTAAATTGCAAGGCTGCAATCTGCTCTCTGAAGGAGGCTGGTAGCAGGTGTGACAGTCTGATCTGCAGAACAAACTATATATAAAGATGCAAGCAGTGGGGGGGAGGACTCCACGGCTTTGGTTTTACATATCGTGCTGCATTTGCAGTCCTACTTATTCAGAGAGAGGGAGAGGGGAGCCACAAAGTTAAAATAGATAGACCTTGGCATCTTTGAGCTCAGTGTTTGATTTTACAGCCCCTCCCTGTCAGCAAAGCAAGTGAGCAGCACCGGGCTGTCTGCGACTTGCTGTTCATGCTGAGAAATGCACAGTTTGCAATTGCAAGGAACCAACATTCTTATTTATTGCATCTAGGCACAGTGTACAAATCCAAAGCCATGTGGTCTTCCCCAAAGGCTGGCTTCCCAAGCAGCCCATCAGGTGAAAGGCAGGCTGCCAAGGGCTGTTGATTATAAACTGAGCTCAGATCTCTGCTTCCTATCTCAGCTTCTAGCTTACACTGAAGAGTAATACCAAACATAAAGTGAATTATTACACTTCACATTTAAGTTCAAAAAGAACAGCGTACTTTTTGAAAAAATGACAGGAAAGTTCTGGGTGATAAACAGCATGTTTCTAAACCCTAATTAATTATAGAAAGACTGTTATTTTTTATTTCAGTATCACACACAACTTTAATCCCCAAGAGTGATCAAGAAAAAAAATGTGGGCTCATTGTGTCTTAATTCTCTCTATTCACCATGTCTCTGGCATCCACCAACCTTTGGAAACAAAGTCTTTCAGAAAGCAACAAAACACTGGCTCACTGAATCAGAAGCAACTTGTGAAGGCTGCTAGAGTTAAAGCAGTCTTTATACACTGTCTAATCACAGACATAATACATGCTCTTATAAAGGGTAACACAGACCACCCATAAAACCCGTAAAATCTGCAACTTCTCTGCTGCCCAGAGAAGCTGCGGGTGCTCCATCCCTGGAATTATTCAAGGCCAGACTGGATCAGGGTTCGAGTAACCTGGTCTAATGGAAGGTGTCCTTGCCCATTTCAACGGGATTGGAAGCAGGTGATCTTTAAGGTCCCTTCCAACCCCAACCACTCTATGATTCTATGAAAACAAGACATACATTTTACAAAATTAGCTATTTCGATTTACAGATTCCAAATAGTTTAATAACTTTCACATAAAGCAAATTTAAAAAGCCTTCTTTTTATTTTGTTCTGATATGAGACCAAGCAAGTGCTGAACTATAAAATGGAGGTAATTTAGAATAAAATAGACCATTTCATACTAATTGGACTCAAATACAGTGGATGGCTAAGGTAAATATTGAGACTTTTTTTTCATTGAGAAGAGTAGCATGCATGCATAAGCATTTACAAGTCCATCTTGACATCATTTTTAGAAAGGGGACAATTATATGGATCTCTCTGATCACCCTGAACAGCCCACTAGGGCATTGCCTCAACCATTTAGCTCAGCAATTCTCCCACAGGTCACTGGCCACTGGGAAAATACCACCACAAAAAGCAGATTTAGTCAAGTCTGAAATACGCGATTGTAAAAAAAAATATTTTGGAAGTAGATTTAGGATACAGTTCCCTTCAGCAGATTGTTTAGACTTTTCCAGATGCTAAAAGGTAAACAGCAGTACATTCAAGCTAATTACCTCATATTCAAATATCAGAAGAATATCTAACTCAGCACAAATTAGCTTTACGTACAAGCTAGCTCCCACTTCGCTGCTGCTTTCATTCCTCAGCTAGGGAATTTCACCAGCAAAAGAAACTTCTTACCTCCACAGAGACAGGGTGAGGACCAGGAGCCTTTTCAGCTAAATATTTCATAAACACCCAAAGGTACAATACAGGATATTCATTACCTGTGGCTTCCAATTTAGCAGGGGCTTCAAGCTAACAGCAGCTATTTTATGGCGACGCCAAAGCAACAAAAAGGTCATCAGGAACTTACTTCAAACAGCTATACTAATAAAGGAGAGATTTATAAGACACTGATTACAGTAACATTTCACACACTTTAACATCTGGGTTTAGTTTACCACAGCACTGTGTTCCTGAGTGATCACTGGGTACAGGGTGAGGAGACTACTCCATTGCCTAACATAACCACAAGTTAAATATGCCGTTTTACATACAGAGCATAACATTTTCTTTTAAGACCAGGTCAGGTAAGTCCAGAAGGTTTTCTCTTCAAATGGAAGCTCTTAAACATACAAATATTTTGCATACAGTTATAGTCAATTTAAAATCACATTCATTGGCATTTTTACAAAAAGAGCCAATGCTAACACAGTATTCTGGATTTAAAAGCTCTACTTTATTTCAGTGAGTCCACTTTTTCTTGCTATTTCTTAGTTCAGACTTCAAATTTTCCAGAATTATTACAGACTGCATTTATTTGTGCTATTTTTCATTTGAAGAAAAACTAGGAAGAGCAATTAAAGCTGCTGTTAAAAAAAACTCAGTGAGAGCAAAAACCATCAAACCTATCTTCTCAAATTAGTATTCTTAATGACATTTAAAAAATGTTCAATACAGGATTTGGCAACAACGCTCTGAACTTGCACCATGCCCAGAAGACAGGACTCAGTTTGACTGAGTGAGGGTGGAGGAGTCTCTTGTGCTGGGTCTTTTCCTTTCCCCCATCCCCAGGCATCTCGTTCCTACAGTGCCACAAGAGAAGCAGCAGCTTTGTCAGCGTTCAAGCGATTGACCCAGGGCACACCTTCACCTTGATCCAAACCTGAGCTGCTGCCTCCCGCCGAGCCACCTCACACTCACACCTCGCAGGAGCCCTGCAAAGTCAGCTTCCCCACTCCAGGAAAGCCACAGCCATTGCTGGGCTACTCCCCCTCGTCTCCCTCCAAAAGCAGCAGCATTACTTCTCTTACCCAGCACTCATCTCTGTAATAAAAACCAGAAACACCCAGCAGAATAAGTGAAGTGTATAGAGATGACTACTCTCCTACTATTATAATACTCTCCAAATTATTATAATTGCACAATACTTTTTAACTTTTAGCAAAGCCTAACACTTCAGGCTAGCAGCAAGCTGCTACTGCCAGAGACAAATTCAAGGTGAGTAAAATCCCTTCCCTCTTCAGGCTGCACACAGTGCTGAGGCCAGAGCTCATTCACCAGGAATGGATGGCCACCACAGCACTGCTGCCTAAATTCTTATTTTGGTACCTGGTAGCTGGCTGCTTTCCTGGTGCTCACAGCTGCAGGCACAGGGTCTTTACAGGAAGGCAGAGAGGAAAACTGACAGCACAAACAAATGCACACTTAACATAAGTAACATTTGGTCCAACAGGTTGGAGAGGTCCAATTAAATCAAGCTTTCTTATTTCACCTAGCAGCTTATTAAAGAAGCAAAAGGTTCTGAAGCTTCCAATTTATTGGGGTTTTTCAACCCCAATGTTAAATTGTCATTTAAGTTGTTATAGCAACAAAACATTCAGCTGTGTGGTCTCAGAGCCACTCCAGCATCCCCAGAAGTAATTTTTCCAATATTTATTGAATTCAGCTCCTTCCTGTTCAGGACTCGAAGAACTTGGAACAAGGTTGTTCTTCTCATTATATGTGCAAAGAGGTGTACCGCTGCAAGGTTCTCACAAGTAAGATATTGCTTCTGACATTTAACAGAGGAGAAAAAAACATTATGTAGCCTTTGCCTAGGGGGAAGATAGAGTAACTCAACAACTTTGAAAGCCCATGCAAAAAAGATGGGGTAAGGTGAAACTACTTTTCTATTTAGTAAGTGCGGCTACGTTTCTTCAAACAAATGAAAACACCTAAGTGAGTGCACACACAAACATACAGGCACTCCCAGAAGTTCTATCTCCATTTAAAATACTTTATACCCACGTAACTTTTTTTTTCTAGTAATACAACATCAACACCAGCAACATTTTAAATTGCTATTCTGAGTCTGTAAAGACATGCACACCCAGAAAAAAAAAATCCTATAAATGTTGCCACTTAAAACTGCTAATGATATACCAACTTGCCCCTCCTCCAACAAATTCATAATTTCACTGCATCAGCAGCAGGCTGAGCATGAGAGAATGAGTAAAGTATGGCCAAAAATGTGACATTGCTTTTCCAAAACAGTGTCTATTTTCTCTACCAAATTAGGGATACGCTAGTTTCACTAAGCTTATTGCCGAGAAAGAAAACCTTCTTATAATAAATTCCACAGGTTTATTTTAAAAATAAAGCCTTTGGGTGACATCTGTTGCACCACTGAGGTCAATTTTTCATCCTCTTGCTAAATGGACCCCTCCAGGGCACCAAGTTAACCCATTTCTTCCCATCTTTGGCGCTTTCTGTTTGTCTGTACTTAATGTAATGCATTAGTGTCTCACTTCCATGGAAACTCCCATTTCCCACTCATGTGAAAAAAAAGGGCACCAGGAGTCATATCTATCTATCTATCATTACCTCAAAAGCATCCTTCCACCAAACTCCAAGGACTTCCCATCCTTTTTTCCACCTCTACAGAAGACCACCCTTCTCCCCACAGTCACTTCCCTTCTGCCAGCCCTGTTTCTGTCACCACAGAAGTCTTGACAAGCTGGAGGCACAACGATCCAGGAGGCAACACCAGCCAACTTCTCCAGCACCAGAGCACAGTCTCTGGCAGGAACACAGCAGCATCCCAGGACCCAGCTCCAGGGGATGCTCATCTCTGCTCCTGGGCAGCAAGGATCATCCCCTTGTACGGAAACCTTTTTGGTCTTCATTCCTCTTCCCCTGCATGAGAGACCCCAGCCCTGAGATGTAGGGCACGGGATCCAGTCCAACAGTTCTAGTAGGAAAGTTGGAATGCATTTGTCCTTTTGTTTGGCACTAAATAGGTGATTAATGTGCATCACTTTGCCACAGGGAACTGAAGTAGAAAACTAGTTACCATCAAGTACCCACTACCTGATTTAAAAAAAAAAAAAATACTGTAACAAAATAGTTATTAAAATTATTTCCAATTTAACAAATACCTGGGACCAATTTGAGAAAACAACTAAGGATACCCATAGAAAAAAAACCCTGACATTGCTGAGGTATTGTAACAAGTAAAACTAATGTGATTATCTCTAAAACAAAAAGGCCTTAATATTTGCTGTTAATTTAATTTTTTTTCCCCAATTTAAAATTTGACTCATTTCTCTTTCACTAGTAATATTAGTCATTTTGACAAGTATTATGTATGTCTGTGCTGCTGTTTTCTTTTTTACTTTCTCAGTTTTTTTAAACAGCTCCACTGGATTATGTAACTTAGCTCAAAGGCAATTTGGTTTTTGGTGGTTTTTTATCCATTTCCCAGTACCAGACTTGCTGAGCATTACATCAAAATGACCTCAAAGAAACAAAGAAAATATATAATGTATATTAAAAAGGAGGGGAAAAAAATAAAGCACAGATGCCCTAAAGTATCTTGCAGAATTTTTTAATACTTTTTGCTTCACTTTTTATTTTCTTACTGCTCAAAAAATATTTCTGAGTGAGAACATCTGTGCTATATTCTGGATTGATGTTAGAAGAACTCCACTTTATTTTCAATAGACATAAGCACTGGTTCAGCACTGTTGCATGCTTTATCCATTCAATTTATATCTGGATGAAAAGGTTTGTTTTCCTTTGAAGAACCAGGAAATTGTTTTAAAGCTGCATGAACTGTATTCTGTATAACTAAGATCACCAGCATTTCTCCCCCATTTACTCTATCTTATTTTACCAGATTAAATGTGCCACGACCAAAAGATGTCATAGTCTGGTACAACTGAGAAAGTGTTACTTCCAGTGGTGTTTTTGTAATAGAACTAAAACATCTGTGACTGTTATAACCGAAGTTAAAGTGTAAAAAGCTATGAGAATCAGATGGCTTTCCACTGGTGGAAGGCTATTGCCCAGGAGAAGAAAGGCTGGCAACTCCCTAAACCCCAGATTGCCTCCAGGAACTATTCCCCAAATGCACTGAGTGCTTTTCACAGGCTCCTCCACAGTCCTCCCCTCAGAGCTACAGGAATTGCTCAGCAGCTGAATTGTGCTTTGCTCAAAGGGAAATCACTCTCAAGCCACTCTTCCACAAACACACACTTCACTTTGATCAGAGCTGAGTAACAGGAAAACACTGAGAAACCACATAATGCCAAACTGAAAGCCGTGATGCTCCCCGTCCAGCCGGAGATAGGTGCTGCTCACAGCCAGCCTCAGCAGTACCACACACATCCTCTACCAAAAGCACCTTCAAAGTTGAAGGGCTTACATGCCCTCCACTTCTCAAGCCCTTCTTTGTAAGCACTACAGAATTCAGTCTTCTTTACTAGCTTTGAATAATCCTGGGTGCCTGCTTGCTCAAATCACAGGGGTGAATCACAGCCCCAGTGTGGCTCTCAGGCCTTCCCAAGACAAGCCTCCTCTCTCGCTTAGCAGATGGCTGAACAGGCAAGAGCTGGCAGAGAGGGCATGGCAGGGCTTGTGCAGCTCCCTGCCTTGCAAGCCACAGGTCCCTTGGGCACAGCACTGCCATACAGCAAAGTCCCTGTGCAGGGGACCTCTGCAGCCACCGCCACGCCATGCTCGCTCCAAAGGTTCATTTCTACCTTCACCCTGAAACTTCTCTTGCAATGTGCAAGAGTCACCCGTATTTACAGCTGAGACGACAGGAAAACATTGATTTGGCTGAAAACACAGAGAGAGTTGGAGAAAACAGGTTAAAAGAAAGTTTTCCATAATGAGCAGAGGGAATTTATCACTATAGCCTTGCATTTCCAGCACCAAACCTGCAGGATCACACAGCAGCTTTCTAAACACGAAGCAATTGTGACCCATTTCAGTACTGATCTTCCTCAAATCAGCATCTCTCCACTGCTGTTCACCAAGCCTCAGCAGAATGACGTTACCCATCAGCTGGGTTTCACTGGCACTGTTGGGAGCCCAGCATCAGCAAAGAGGTCAAGAGCCGGCTGGAGAAAACTGCCAGGAGCCCCACGGAATCCTGGCTGACCTCAGGTAAATCACTGACATACTACCCAGCCAATACTGAATGCAGAGCCCAGAAACATCATCCTGGGGATGTCAGCTGGAACTAAACTGACAGCCAAATGAGCAGCAGGGGTGACAGGGATTTTTTTGGCATTTTGGTTCCTTTTTGGGCTTGAGAGGATTCCTGTGCATTCTGAAAATAACCTGTAAGATTTCTTCCTACTTAGAAAAGGCTTGAGATTTGCACATATATTAAAATGAAATCCAAAACAAAAAAAGAAACAAACAAACAAAAAAAAAACCACACACACAAAAAACCCCCAACTTCAAATCTTTTTTATGCTAAATTTAGTCACTACTGCCCTTGAGTATTGCCAAAGGGGTCTCAGAATGGGCATTGTGGCAGATCCGTTTAAGCCTGTGGCAAAAACCTAGTGGTCAGGCTCGAGGAATGTGCCAAGAACAATACAAAGTCCAAGAAAAATCAGCAGTTTTTCATACCGACCCACCCATGTATTAGGCTCTACAAATGATGCCCCAGTGACACAGTCATGAGGAACTGTGCAACTGTTTGCTCTACAGAACATAACTTGCATCAAAGCTGCCATTGTGTACCTGGCAGAGAACAGCTGTCTGAGAACCAACTTTTAAGCAAATAATCCCCGTTAGTTGGCACTGGGGAGAATAAAATCAAAAACAGAAAAAAAGGCAAGCTTCACACACACATGCACTCAAACTACAACCTTCCCCCCTCACAATTCCCTGCTGATGAATATCAGACCTACCAAAGAGACAGAGCTTAAAGCTCTGGGTGGCCTAAGCCCCCAATGTACAAATTAAACGAGAATATGGTCATCTGACACCTGTTACCTTTGCTTACACTGCCAGCTTTCCTGGAGTTCTGGTCTCTTATCAGCAACAGCCTCTAACACTATCAAAGAGGAGATTACAATTTCTTTTCACAAATATTAGTGCATTGCAGTTTTCAAATTAACAATTGAAGTATTGTTCCATGCAACATCAAAACCCCCACAAAACTTCATCTCCCTACAGCATTTGTTGAGGGAGAGGGGAAAGGTGTCTTGAGACTTCTATCAAAATCTTTTTGATTCAGCAGGAGAACTGTTAATTTACTTATTTTAACTAGAAAATGAGAGTTATCAATAAGGTCTAGGTACACCACTACAAGCTCATGATATGCAGGGCATCAGACTGAACTATCATGGAGACCAAACAATCCCTCTAGGGACTGAACATGACATTGAACAACTCCAGAAAATCTGTGATTTCCTATTTCAAATTCTTGCTTACCATGCTCATTTACATCACATTAAAATAAAAAAAAAAAAAAAAATTACACCTACCCTTTACTTATGCACACCTATTTTTACTTGTAAGAAAAAGAAAGTAAAAAGTAAAATGCTTACAATATCCACCCCGAAAAACCAAAGCATGAAAGATTATGCTGACAGTCAAAAGTCAACAAAAAAAGTCAGAAACATCTCTGGCTACATCTAGATCAAACCAAAGTTACAAGATGCACAACTACTTCCTTTCGATAGTTGCTCAATACATTATTTTTATAATTTTCCACCTTTTAACACTAGTTCATTATTTGGTAAGCATGTTTTATCTCAACTGTCTGCTTTCTCCCTTTTGGTCCAGTCCATCATCTCCTGCCATCAATGTTAAGCCACTCAGGTGTGGCTGACCTCCCTTCTTAAATCACTCTTACCTTCTTGCACGTTTTTAACCATTAAATTAATTGCTAGGAAGCCATAAGCAGAACTACACCAGCTCCAAATCTGCACAACCCCTGCATGGTTTGAAAAATGCACCTACAATTCCTCAAGCCAGCTGTCCCCTGCCCAAGCTGTACTCCTTTAAGACTCAGGCAGAGATCATGCCAGAGGCTGCATCAGTCCATCCAGCCTCACAAAAGCGCACCATTAGCGTGCCCCCATGAAAACTGGGTTTCATTAAATGTGATCGATTTTGCTGACTCCACTTGCCCTGAACAAGGTGGACATTTCAAACATCTCTTATCATTTGCTGGTTCATTTGCCACAAACACAACCTGCAGAAAGAATGCATCACGTTTCAGACACAAAGCTTTTCTTGGAATTAAAGCAAAAGTACAGAAAAATTTATACACACTACACAGACCAGGCTTTAAACATAGCCTGTCATATTAATAACTAATTCCACACACAAAGATTTAGTACTGACAGCAGGGTTAATCCATAATTAATTTTTGGAGATTTATGAATCTTAATCAAAGACATAGCACCCAGAACTAACTGCAGTTATCTGCAGTTGTGTTATCTGTATGTCATCTGTATGTTTTGAACTCCTAAAATCTTACAGAGAGGAGAATTGTACTATTACGTGGATTATTCTCCGTAAGTACTTTTTCCATTCTCGACATGTCTCTTGAACCTGAATAACACCAAGCCAGAACACTGAGGTCAAATTTTGAAGTTATTCACTCCTGGCACTCCGCAAGCATGGGTTTGGGCTGCCTCACTACGACTGCACAGGGACATCGTAAGTACACTATGCAGATCACTTATGGCTAATCACAACCAGGAAACCGTGACAAAGTGGGAGGTAATCTGGGAAGGGCTGACAACTCAGTTCTCAGAGGCTTCAAGGAGTTCTCCTGAAGGAACTGCTGCATACAATAGACACACACATTCTTGCAGGATAAGAAATGCTGGTTTTCCTGTAAGTGTGAAAACCATAAACTTAATCCAAATATTTTGAATAAACTTCCACCAGACATGCTTCTTTCCATAACAGCACAGTGGTGGTGAAGTAGATTTCAGTGTCATCTTGATACCTGCTGGCAGACTGTAAGTTCATATGGGCACATATACTTTGATCCTCTCAGTTTAGGAATTACTTTGTCCCCTTTCTTGTCTCTTTATGAAGTGAAGATTTGCTCATCTGCTACACTAGCACAGAAAGGAGCCACCTAACTGCTACAAAAAGACAGTCATCTGTGGAATTCTGGCATCCAAACCATAAAATTACTATGTTACTCTACTGCGAGCACAGCAAACAGCACTATACGCCTACTTTAAAAACTTAATTACTGTAAGATCCAGTTCCTTACTACCTAAACATCACCACAGAAAATCTTCAGCAAATTTAAGTCAAAAGTAAAGTTTGACAGTGACCATATAAAACACTCAGAGAAAGCCCATGGACACTACTACTGTTTTCAACCACAGAATTTCCATATAACAGAAACAATCTCAGTAATTGCAGCTACCTCAAGTCCATACCAGTGGCATGCAGCATAACCACCATATAAATACTAATAAATAAAACCACTGTGTCATTTTAACCCAGAATACAGAGCTTTTGGTACTAGGGACCAGTCAAAGTACGGCTGCCACTCTGCAAACTGTCTTTTTAATAAGCACACGGCCATAATCAAAGAAGAGTTACTTTTTTTTCCCCCGCCCCACGCTTCCAGAGGTGGGCCACTTCTTTTCTGAAATGAAATTTGCAATGATGTAACCTTTCCTGGTGACTGGCATGTGTTTCCCCTGTGCTTACCACTTAAATCCCTCCCAGGTTAACATTATGCTGCAGAATGCAACTGCCATCCCTTAATGCAACTTAATAGCTGGAAGCCAGGATGCAGTCCACTGCCACAGGAGTTACATGGAACACAGTTTTGGAACAAAACATAGCAAAATAATCACTTTTATTAATGCTGCAGTACTGATGAACAAATGTTGCAAACACTTCTCGTCTGAATGGTCCAATGAGGCATTCAGTCGTCCACAGAGTCTCACTTCACTGTTCACTGCTTTACCTTAACCAGAGAGATACTTTTAGCCCCTGTCTCCTATATGTAGGTAGACTGTCATGTGCATTAATTGCTGTATATGAATGACTGCTGGTATCAGCCACAGCCATATCCTAGAGAATCATTTTTCTCTTTTTTCAGCCAGAATCACAATATCTTTGCCCTTTTCAAAACCATGTTCTTCAGGAATCAGGTGGGGAGGTGATGGGAAACTCAGTTACCTTTCTCCTCCCAGCATCTGGAATTCTCTATGAAAAAACTGATTTTAAAAATTTTCTTGGGAATCACTTAAAACCAATCAATGAACTGTTCACAATATTCCTTCCATTGCATGTTTCAGGACAGCCTGGCAGTCTGCATTTGCCAAAGCAAAACTTCCAGAGTCAGAAGTGTAAAATATCTCAGAAGGGTTAAGGGGGAGAAGCACACTCAAACTTCTTGGATCGATAAGGCAGAGGAAAGGGGAAGGGCACTGCTCAAGTTCTCAGACAACGATAGTAATACTGCCCAACCAACCAGTTGATTAAAAATAAGTTTGCAGCAACAAGAAAGTACGTTGGGGGAGGGGGGGGAGGAGAATAGGAAAGAGAGAAAGAATTTTTTTTAAAAAAAAGAAGGGAAAAAACCCAAAATCCAACAAGTTGCCTATGGAGGAAAAGCCAAGCTTGCAACTGCCTGCACACACGCTCAGCCAGGAATTTCAACATGGGGCTGCGGGAGGCCGGCGCGGGCGGCTGTCGGGCTCAGCCCCGCC
>VZTI01000618.1:0-20379 GCA_013397865.1 Struthidea cinerea | reverse complement strand
AGCGCGGACGGGGCGGGGGAGCCGGCGGGTCCCGCACACGGCCGGAGCGAGTGTCCCGACGGAGCCCGAGGGTGTGCGGCTGCCCCCGCCCCGCTCTGCCGCGCTGGGTGCTGGGGATGCGGACCCGGGGTCGCACCGGCACAAGGAGCCCCGCGAAATCCTGGTCCCTCGGCCCCGGCTGGTGCACTGGGGGGAATGGGCACCGCTGCTGCTCCTTCTCGGGGCGCTGCCCGCTGCCGCCCTGCCTCAGGTACGCGGCTCCCAGGAAAGAAAGACATGGCACCGCAGAGAAGGTGCGTGGCAGGACACCGCGGCGGTCTGCTGTCCCTCCGGGCGTCCAGCGGGGAACAGGCACCGCGCACGGCCAGAGTCAGATGGCCTTCATGGTCTTTCGGGCATCTGTTAACGCAACAGGACCAACACAGTGCGAAAACTGGTGCATCATCATTAACACCAGTATCAATGGAACCGCTGAGCAATCTCCTTCGCAAAGCCGTCAGAAGTCATAGGGGTTTACAGATACCGCTCACTTTTTTCACGGATTTCACTGAGGACAATGGAATTGCACAGTTCACTGGACATTCACTGTAGCCTGACAATATATAGCTTTTGTGTAGAAATGGTAAAACAATTCAAATTAACTGGAGGGGAGGCAGAGTTTGGAGGACAGGAAAGCAGTGGAAAAAAGCTTTCTTCTTTCTTTTCTTTTTCTTTTTTCTGAACTTACGCACAGCATTAAAGATGTGAAATTCAAGGCAGCTTTGTAGCACATAATGTCAACATCCTTCTACAACACCGGGCAACTCAGCACGTGTCCTCTGGTGCTCCCTGCCCGGCAGCTGTCCCAGCTGGCAGTCTGCTCTTGTTCCCTTAGCAATAGTATTAGTAACTTTAAGAACTTCAAACCTGGTACAAATGGCAAAGCTGTCTGCGGTTTAGTAGGTACACAGCTAAGGAGCAGAATTAATGATGTTTTTAAAACATCAAAGGTGAAATTATTGCCCAGTTAAGTCAAGAGCGAGAATGGTATCCCTAACCCTTTGCGTTCTAGTTAGGAGTTTCCAGTGTAGAAAATGGAGGAGTCAATTTATATTAATTTGACTCTATGCATATTATCCAGTTTCACTGAAATCCACGGAACCTTTTCTATCAGTTGCAGTTTTGGAAAGCTTTGGGACACTCAAAAGATCAAACAATCCATTTGCTGACCTACAGATAATTTTTACCTTAGATGACAATTTTTTTACCATTATCCACCTGAGTTATCTGGACTAATATATCTGAATTTTATATGAGAAATAGTCTGTCTGTTAAAGTGGGAAAGAAGCACATTTGCCATGTTATATTTTATCATATCCCCAGTGTTCACTTGTGTGGAATAAAGGCGGCATGCAGGAGTTCAGAAAGGCAGAAGTGAAATAAAACTGGTGTAAACAGTTTACAGCTCATGGCTGAGACAACTGACTACACTCTGCAGTTTTATGGCCATAGCTCATCAAATTTATTATTGGAAAACAAAGAAAATTTTCTTTAACCTGCTGCTTCTGTACTTTCTAGGTGATCATAAGGGCTGCTGGGAACCTACTGAAAGGATGAAAGAGGTATAAATCCTTGGTTTAATATACATCACCTAAGAAACTTGCAGAAAGGACTATGAAATGTGAAGTCAATAGAGACTCTTCCCAGGCTGTTTTTAACAAGAACTTCACAGTGTCATAGACTTTGTAATGTTCCACATTATACGTCAGTTGTCATTTGCATTTATCTGCTAAAACATGATGTTGCATATCAAAAACTTTAACACACTGCTATAAAACTTAATATTGTTTTAGTTATAATTCTTAATACTGTTGCTGGTCGACAGTAACTATTTCACTGTTCAGACACAGCTACAGGTTTTTCATGTTTTTCTGTGATTTAATTCCTGTTCTTACTGTCTTTAGCAAGTTTCTTGGCAGTTTTCCCAGCTGTTCTAACAGTCTCCTGGAAAAAAACCCAACAGTTTAGAAAGAAATCTTGATAGTTTTTCCGTTAAATGTGTGAAACGGGAAACTTCAGTAATGAAGTACAAGAAAACAAGTCTATCCTGGGATCTGATTTAAGGCCAAAACTTAAAGACTTGCACATGAATAGTGATAGACCTAAAAGGAATGAGAACCTTCAAGATCTGAGTTTCTTCCCCAGTAGATACACACACAAGTTATACATATATCATTCTGAAAACATTTTTACTAAAATTTACCACACGGAGTGTTTGTTTTGTTCTTCCTTAGAAGGAAGAATGAACATTAAAAAACAAATGTGACCAGGTTGTGAGATTGTATGAGGTCTAATTATGTAAGATAAATGAAGTATAAAACATTATTATAAGAGATTATGAGAAAAGGATTATACTAATCAGGAGAAGAATTGGCAAGAGTGCTAGTTACCAGTTTACAAAAATTACAACTACCATCCATGTTGCGATATGGGTGGCACATATATAGTTCTGAATGTTGAGCTTTCCTGAGCTAACATAGCACAGAACCTGTCAATTCATTTATTAATGGTACATTGCTGGAGGATTTCCATGAAGAGGCAGTAATCTGTCTTGCAGGAAGAAGTAGGTGGTGGAGCATGGGATGGAGGGAATCAGAGCTTACGACTACTAATGATCACTAGTCAAGTTCTGTTCTAAACAGCCAACAAGGTTGAAATCCCCTGTGTGGACACTGCGAACATGCAAGGAGTGAGACTCTTGCAATTAAACACAGATTATCAAAAGCTGTTTTGATGTGAATGTTAAAATATTCAGACAGTGGAATGCTGATTCCCAGAGCTATTTCACAGTTTATCCTGCCTTTATACTCTGCATCAAAGAATTTTTATGGAATAATTCTGGATGTGTTCAGGCTTAGTAGACTGTTCATGGCATACAGATATTCCCTGGTTTGACAAGAAAACACCAATTCCATGTACAGTATGTTTTAAGTTCACACTATTTTAAATACAGATATTTCCTTAAGCCAAGTAAAGTTCATTCAGCAGTGTAGTAAGACCAGTGTCAAACTGAAGAGCGAAGAGCAAGAGCATTCCTTGAAGAATTATAGGTTTTTTTAAAAGTGCCATTTGTGAAAGGGACTTAAGGATATACCAAACAGTACCAGGTTTTGATGTTTTTTTTAAAAGTGCCATTTGTGAAAGGGACTTAAGGATATACCAAACAGTACCAGGTTTTGATGATTTAGGATGGCTACCTGCTGTAACTCTTCTGCTCAGTTATTAGGTAAAGCCTTAACTTCTTTTTCAAAAATCTGACTTTTAAAGTTGAATCATTTTAATTTTACTCTGAGGCAGAAATCTAATCAAAGTAAACATGTCTGTGGACTGAGATCTTTCTGTGGATAACCTTTTAGGAGTGGGTTGATTTCTCAGCTATTATATTATTGTGATTTTTTTCCTGCCATACTGGTGGTTCTTCCACAAAGGAGTAAGGCAGTGTTTCCCATAATTTTCTTTTATGAATGAGAAAATCATTAAAGCTTATTAAGTAATTGTGGCTAGCCCTGATCTGAAAAAAAAAAAAAAAGAGAGAGAAACTGAATAAAAACTTATTTTCTACAGCTTCTCAAAAGAGTCTGGGATTTGGGGACTGAAAAACCCTCAAATCAGTAAAAAGCAATTACAGAATCACACGTGTATTAATGTCAGAGGATGAAGACACGTAAAGTTTGGGAAGACAAGAACTTTCCTTGTGGTATAATAGAAGAAGGAAATTGTAGCAAAGAACAATGTATGATTTTCAAGAAAAGCCACAAGACTGTTAACCTTTCCAGGGGCTCCAACCGGTGTCTGAAGCAACTTCAGGTAGTGGGAAGGTATTTGGGGTTAAAGAATGAGTATAGGTAAATTCACTACTTTGTTTTTCTGTATCTATACTGGTCTTATGCTGCTTTTAAAAGAATTATGTTCAAAGATTTTGAATCGTTTCTTGATAATGCTCTGGTGGTTTTAAGTCATCATGGAACTGTTTAAATGGAATTGCTTTCTCTAAGTTATATCGACTAATGGCTTACTGAGCTGAGATCTGGGAAGGCCTGCACTAGAATTTATTGAGTCACTTCTTGGTGTGGGCCCTTAAAGGCAATCCACAGGTGAGGAAGCAGAATCATTAAAGGTCTAGAAAGTGAAAAACATGACCTCTGTGAAAAGAGTGAAGTTACTGGGGTGTCCAGAGCGCAGTAGGGGACATTGCCAGGAGATACCCAAATAGTCTTTGTGTCGTTGTTGTACCGGGGATGGCGAGAAACGACGTAGGCTCGATCCAGGAAGAAATGGAATTATTTTTTAATTTACTGACTCATTTGTATATCTTAGTTCACTTGAATGGCATAAGGTTATTGGTCCTTTGACCATCCACCTCCTAGGATGATTGGCTAAACCCTACAACACCCATTTCAAAATATTTCTTCAGTCAGTCTTACAATACTGCATAACAGTCTTGCACCTGCAAGATAAAGGGATTGGTTTAGAAAAACCTCTAACTGTTTTCGGCCAGCATCCGTGCGAAAGCAAGGACTTTCACACGGATGCTGGCAGAAAGCTGGAAAATCTCCCCGCGACCAAGCCTTCAGCATCCACATCTTTGTGCTAGAGCTATGGAATGTCATAAAGAAAACATTCACACAACCTGCTTTAGCCAGCTCTCACACCACATACTGTATTTATGCTATGGGCTGAACAGAATTATATTCACATAATGATACAGGTAGGGTTCTGAATGTCCCTGTACTGCAAAGCACGTATCTAAGTCACATGTTGGAGCTGGCCAGCTCCTTTTATTTGCCCTTAGATCTGTGAAGAGTTCGCAGGTCTGTGCCTGCCATGAGGGACACCCACCTCAGGGATTGCACTGGGAGGAGAATGATCTGTCACCTTCTCTCATGCCACGGAGCTCTTCTGCAGCCACTGAGGCTGTTCTGCAGACTGCAGCCACACTAGGGTTTGCTTTGGGGATATGAGGCTAGTTATACCCAAAGTCCATCATCAATTATGGTTTCAGCAAGCTTTGAGGAGGAAAGGAAAAGGGAGAATGGGAGCAGTGAATGTCAGCGGCTGAGACCAGAAAAGCCCTGCATAATTTCACAGGACAAAGAAAAAGCACTTATACAGATACGGAATTTCATCCCTGACCAATTTCAAAGGGCGGCTCCAGGCATTCAGTCACCAAAGCTTCCCAACACCTAAAAAATGAAAAACTAAATACAATATTTTCCACCATGGAAAATAGTAGATAATCTAAGTAGAGGGGTCATTGCTACCTAGCCCTATAATATTTAACACAAACGTATAAGCATATCATCAGTAAAATTAAATTTGTAGCAACTTTTCAATTACCAGCAACTATCATTAAAAATTCTAAAAATAAAGCCATTAAAAACAGCAGAATTTGAGAGATTTACAAGCAGCATCAGAAATTTAGATGAACCTGTTTAATAGACAGAAGACTGAACTAAAGGGTTATTACCGTATTTTAGCCCGGCTCTGTAGGTTCCCGCAAGCCCACAGAACCTGGGGCATATTCGGTAATACAGTCAGGTGGCAAAGAGGCAGGAAGGAGATTCACTTATCATCCTGCTGGATGGTTTATTCCATGCTCACAGCCGAACTCCAAAGCAAATCTGAAACCCGATCCCGAGGGCCCCCGTTTTATCCGGGGCCAGGGAGAAAGGTGGGATTAGGGAATGGGGACCAATGGGAGAATGCCAGGGGAGTGACGAGGCTGGCAGCCAACCGGGAGATTCAAACTGGGACGGACCATACCAAGGAACAAAGCATCCCAGGGGATGCTTCTGTTCGCCCTTACCCAAAGGCATCACCGACCCCCACAAAAGGTACTTTTGGAATATATGATTTTAAGACTCTAAGATGTTCATTTCAGTTTCGTCTTAAAGCTTTTAGAAGCCTGGTACTTTCTTAAAAATGTCAGAGGTTACTTCACTTTTAAGCCTCACCTATAAAAGCTACTTGGAAACATTTTGTTTCTCATGAGAATTTATTGGATGTTTTCCTTCTCTTTTTCTTCTTTCTGCCAGTCCAGAAGTTTGCTCTTTGCTTTTCTTCCAGTCGTCCAGTTATTGATGAAGTTCTTGGCACAGATTTCCAAACTATGAAACATGGAATACAGAATTCCAGCGACTAAAGAAGGCTTGTGGAGTCTTTTCACTGACTTCTCTGGGCTTTGGATCAGGCCCTCAGGCCTTTTCTACTCTACCCAAATAACGAACAAGCAATATCAACACAGAGCTACAGTACTGGGCTCATTTGTCGAGTACTTGCCAGAGCTGGAACAAATTCAGATACTGCCAGAGGAACCCATTTGCTGAAGAGAAGCTATGCCAAATTATTTGCCACTATCAGGTTTTATCTATTGATGAGCATTCCTGAAAAAATACCTTCCTGTGACATGAAGAGGAACACCCAGGGGGTATGTTAGTCAAAAGGCCTATCAAAACATGATAGGACATATATTCCACCACACAACTTATTCATGTGGTTTATAAACATATTAAGAATATATTTCTCAGCTGGTGTTCCTCTTTAGGGATCTCTGTTTAATTTCACACCCTGTTCTCATCCTCGTTGGACTGAAAGTCAATGGGATAGTGTCATGGCTTTCAATAACGTTATCTTGACGTTTGCAGGAAAACATTGATAAAGCTTGAAGGGAAATATATCCTTTGCTCAGCTTCTCCTTTTGTTGATGGTAACCGGGAGGACTGCATGGGGTAAGGATATTACAGCAGAGACTTTCCAATTTGCACAGGAATTTAGAGGGATATAAACACAGACATGCACTTGGAACACGTTCATCCCTGTTAGACATGGAGTTAAACACACTCCTGCTGCAAACACATGCTATCATTCCTGCATAAATATTTGCTCCCAAGCAAAGTCCCATAGCACCTGCAGAAAGCCTTTTCTAGGGCAAAAGCCAGCGGTCAAGTGTCAAAGCATGAAGGACTAGCAGGGAATGAGGTAGACACTTCCTTGCAGGAGTGTGTCCAGGATACACATGGTCACCTTCACTGCTGCTGCAGAACTACTCACTGACAACTTCCAAAAATTTCCAAATATGTGCTATGACCAGAATCAAGTACTTGAAAGAGGAATGGGGCAAAAGCAGACAACTGAAATTTGGACACTGCTTTTAAGATAGTTCTTGACTTAGAGAAGACAAAATAAGAAAAAAAGAATCAGAAAGAGGTGACATATGATCTTGTTTCACTCTTTGATTTCTCTTATTTTCCTTTCATTAACCTCAGAATCTCCTTTCTTCCCCTCCTCTTTCTCTATTTTATTCTCTTTTGCATACCCAATCCCACTTCTCCTTCCATCTCACATCCTTTTATTGCCTTCCCTTCTTCTTGTCTTGATTAAAAATATTTGCAGCTGCTGAAATCAGTAAAAAGGAAGACTCACATGAAATAGGAGAATCCCCAAGAGCTAAAATACATGACAGATTGTGACATGCCACCAGTAATCTAATTTATTCAAGACTGAAAAAATGATGACAGTAAATGTGTAAGTTTTCCAAAATTCAGTACAGTGTTATACAGCATAAGGATGTTTAAATTCCTCACAGAAGAAGCCAAACAGCTTAAATTGATCTGCAAAGATTCCAGATCTGCAATTGAAGCCAAACTGTCTTCTCCAATACAAAGCCAACTAACTAGCCCTGGCAGAGGTAGGCTATCAGGCCCATCAAGGTGCAACAGGTGAGAAGAGCTGAAAGCAGTGACAACAAAATCACTTGATAAGATCATCTTTTGGGTTTTAATCTGCTGTTGACTATGCTAACACATGGACTAGAGCATGCTAGAAGAGTGTCTCTGCGGAGAGCAGCAGCAGAACAGCTTGAGAACCACTGCTCAGTGCCAAAAAAAGTCTTCACTCAGGTCTCGTCTTGTTTCACTGGGCAAAAAGGCCCTTCAGCAACTGACATTCCAGGGCTCAAGGAAACGCTTAGGAGTGTCTTTAAAAACCAAGATTTCTCACACATTATAATTACAGAATGGTCTTCAGGACCACACTGGAGCACAGGTCCTGCTACTGTCAGCAGGGGCTGTGTGTTCAGATTTGAGAGAAGAATTTAAAGCAGATTAATTCACACATCCAAACCAAAACAGATACATCAGCTGGACAAGATTAGTTCTACCAATCTTCCTGCAGCCAGAATTAGCAACTCAGGAGCCTTCTAATTTGCCAGAAGTTCACACTGTGGCTCCACACTAATCCAGCTGACGCTGCACCTCCATCTATCATGTTATCTGTTCTAGGATTTCAGTTTATTCTAGGTTTAAAACTCTTCCTTCATATGGAATAAATGTGCATTATATATACCTCAGTAAGTTGTCTAAAGTTTATTTTCTCCTTTGGAAAAAAAAAATTACAAGTAAGTTATGAAGAACTTAAATTATGTCTCAAATTTATGAGTTGAAGTACAGAGAATCACTAGTATGGGATACTGCTTCATACAAAAAGACAGTGGAAATAAAATACGGATATTGGTATGTAAGGGCATTATACCCTAAGAAGCTATAATTGCTCTCGAGGACTGAAAAATTGTCTTTCTCACACCACAGAAATTACAAACTCACCTGTTTCCAGCACAAATCCAAAACACAGCCCATGCCAGATATTGTGAAGAAAATTAACTCTACCCCAGCCAAAGCCTGCACACAGGGGAGCCAACAAGGAGTTTAATTGCATAGAGGCTGTTGCAAGAATTCAACTACTTAAATCTGCTGGGGTGAAACAATTATTTTCTATCAGGGAAAACAATTTCTTCTTAAGCTGTTAAACTGGTAACATGGTAGGAGATTCATTTGACATAGGGTTTTGCAAATGTGTTTTCTTTCTCGCAAGATTTATCAATACACTGCTGAAGTTTTTTGACATTTTTTCCTACAGAATCCAATACTTACTCCAGCTCACAGCTTGAAATAAGAATGCAATGAATGCTGCTTTCTCTATACTTTTCCACCTGAAATAGATTTCAAAGTCTAAAGCTACTGAGCAGGGATGTGGAGGGAGCCCATGTTTTTCAGTTCTTACAGTTGCAAAGTGCAGCTGTGATGGGCACGGGTACTTTAAAGCTGGAGAGGAACAGTTTACCCTGCCTGAGGGTTTCTCCCCCTCTCTCCTGCAGGGTGCTGACCTCACAGGCAGATGACACGCTCTCAATCACAGCAGGATCACTCACGGTGTCCGAAGGCACCTGAAATGGCCAGCACACAGCAAAATCCCGGCTACTAAACTGGAGCAGCTCAAGAGCTTCTTTCTGTGTTGCTGACTCGTCCTTGCCCATAGCAGGACACAGAGCAATCACTACTTACAGCTTTGGGCTGCCTGTTTCGTGAGTCACCCTCCTTTCTGTGAGAGTGTCTGGTTTTGTCTTCCAAGATTAATAGCTCTGATATTTCGCCCTGCTTCTTTCAGCACTGTGCCATTACAGACAAGGCACTCTGTCCCGGCCAGAGCCTTTCACACCCTTTGAATTGCGTGGTTTGGGCAAAAGAGAAGGCGTTAGCAATGCTTGAGAGTCATCTATTCAAGTCTATCCATCCAAATTTTCTGAAACACTAAATATTCACCACTTACCATCTGTAGATCTCAACCTGATTTAGATCTAGTGGGAATTTTTAGCATATTTTGTATGTATTTGACTTCTGCTTTCACCTGTTCTCTAAGGTTTGCTTTATTTTTTCCTGACTGCAAGCAAAGTATGTGGACATTTTTTTTTCCTATTAGCAACGTTCTGTAAATGTCTTATGTTTTTTTACAGTGTACTCATTCCGGAAATGAACTGTCTCTGCCTATTTTCATATACTTGGCTCTCTACCTGTGCTTGAAGCACCTAGGTTGTATCAAAAAATTGAAAAAAGTGTATTATACAAATTTACCTTATGCTTTGATGTTTTTTAGTTCAGTCACATAAGCTTTGAAATTCAAAGTGCAATGGTTGATTTGAATGCCTATACATGTGCAAGGGGAAATTGGTAAAGGTAAGGTAGTCAATGTGACTGCTCATACATTATGTGACTTAGGTCAGTACTTAAACCCTAATATTTGCTTAGAATTACACGTCTGCCACAAGGCCCACTGGTTAAATAACAGACTCATCAGAAAGCTGTGTGCAGGGAGGCATTTTTTCTGAGAAATTTTCAGTTTGATCTCATCCTCTCCATCTTCAGTCAGCTTCTTCTACTCATGCACCTGTTCAAGACTGGGGCTTTTTTCAGACAAGAAACATCTGCTAGGTGTAGATCTCTTCCTTCTTCCATGCTGCCAGGCACCCTGTTTTGCACAAAGCAATTACCTGAACTTGTTCTTCTCTTGTGGTGACTGTGAATTTGGACTCCTGCTGTTCCTCAGGAAAATATTTTATATATTCTGCCCATTTTTACAGGACAGCTTTGTATTCACAGTATCTTCTTGCATTTTTAATTACTATGCAACGAATATACTTTCTTGTCTCTTTTAATGTCTAGAGCTTTTAGGATATGATGACTTTTTCTAGTTGCATGTTTCTCTGTTTCATCAGATCTTAACTTCACCTATTCCCTTTGACATTTTTTCAGATTTCTGTATTGCTTATGAAATATTGATATTCCTTTTTCTATTTTTGTCTTTCCTCTTTTTGTATACTGATCCATGATACATTCAATAATTCACAGCTCCTTACTAAAAAAATCTTTTCAACCCTAATGCAAACACAAACACACCCCCAACTGAGGGATGTGAGAGCTGTGTACATAAAGCCCTTGCAGGAGCTTCTTTTTGCTAGCATTGCAGCTCTGGTCTCCCATCACTACCATGATTTCTCTTTCAGTTCATCTTTTTAAATGCAGCTCTTTTCTCCTTTGGCAGTTCTCTCCTCTCTAAATATTTCTTGCAACCAATCGCCAGAGCTGACAAATAGCCTTCCCTGCAGCAAACCACAGTCCTCTGTGGCCTCAAATTTCTTCAGCTACTAAAGAAAAGGTAAAGCTCCCCTTTAATCATGGTGCCCACAGAAGGGACACAAAACCAAATATCCGAATGCATGGGCTGAGTGAGGCCTTTCCCTGAGGCTGCACAGGTGGAAGCAGGAAGGATCCAACCCCTGTCTCTGCAAATACAGAAGGATAAACTCGGCTGCAGCTGTTGGCATTGTTAGGAGACTCTTCTCACTGGCACTAGTGGAAGTAATTGTAAAGCCCTGTTCTAGTGTGTGGGAGGCTGGAGATAATTTTAGTGATGGTGAAAAGTGCCAGACTTATCAGACATGGAAGATGTTGCTCTAGATTTTGCTTGTGTACTGCTTTATGTCTACTCTAACTCAGTGGAACACAGCATTACTGGTTTGACTGGGGGGGGATTGATTTAATAATTGTTAGCACGCTTGTTTTGCAGCACTATTGACTAGGCAGTTTTCTCTTCACAGAACCAGTACTGCATAGGCAGAAGGATTAAGAGCTTCATTTTGCTGGTGTCTGCCTATTCTGCTGTGGAGTCAGCACTTCCATGCACACAAAATTATTCAGTATATCTTTGGTACCACAACTAAGCAAATTAATAAGCTTTCTTATACATCAAACCAGGGAAGCCATTAATTTGTTATTGGAGGGCACAAACTCAGCTCTGAATAGTCTTGTGCTGTACTTTCTTGGAGACAAATACACTTTTTTAGTATCTACAAAGTCTGGAAATGCTTGGGGAAAAGTGCATATTGTGCTACCTTACTAACCAGAGACAGGATAGTTATTTGAAACATAATTAATTTCTTGGCTTGCCCCACAGTATTTTGGTAATTGTAGTGAAAACCTTAAACAAAGAGATGAAATGCAGTATATTTTTGTATCATAGAACTCTGGGGATTTTATTGAAGGGGAGAAGAAGAATATATTGGTTTTTTCACTGGAACTTCCACTGGCCAAAGAATACCACCCAGCCATTGGCTCTGTTTGGAACTGTTAGTCAAAGCTTTTCTTACGTGAAATATAAGACATATCAGAGCTTCCAGTTTCATCAGCCACAGCAGAGAGTGTTGGCGGTCATTTTCAGTAAAGGTGTGCCCAGGACAAAGCTTTCAGTCCAACACCCTTAATTTATAAGACATCGTGTACAGTACCACAGCATTTTCAACTGACCTTTAGCATCCACAGTGGAGTGGAATGGATGCCTCATGAGTCTGATTGCGTTCACACTGCAGGAAAATTTGGCTCACTGTCATGAGGCTTGGGCTCGTATTCATATTTGAATATCTGCTCTGGGGATTACACTGCATATCCAGGAGTAACTCACACATCCAGGTAGTCCTGCCCTCCCTGGGGCCAGATGTTCCTCTGGGCTCCAGAGCTTTGTTCCACGAGCTGCCTAATCCAGTTTACACTTCCAGCTTCCACCAGTGAAGAGTTCTCAGCAGTCATTTTATAGAAGCATTCCACCTGATGATGAAAGACACCTGGTAAGGCACCGCTGTCCTCGAGAAAATACAGTCGGACACCTCCCTGCCCAAAACCCTAATCTGTTATCTCAAGCACCTGCTTTTTCTCCTGCAATTCAGAGAATAACAGTGATTCCTGAGGCTGATAGGACCAGTTTTCTTCTTCCTCTTGACATCTCTCTCTCTGGCCAAAATCTTCTGTTGGCAAAAGCACCGTAGACACAGGTTTTGGACTGTCTACCCTACCTGGCTGCTCTCACCTCTCCCTAGCAATGCCATGATTTCCCATCTGACCACGGCAATATCTGTAATCAAGTGGGCTGAATAGGAAGAGGAGCTGCAACTCTGCTTTATGACACACAGCTTCCATTCCATGTATCACTACCTAAAATAGAGACCCATGTAAAAGGATTCATTTCTTTAGTATTATTTTGTAATGTTGGATGAAGACGGATGGGAAGTTCGTGAAGCTGAGAGAGCAAGAAATAGAAGTATATAAGAATGTATGGAGCTGAAAAAAAGCCTCACAAATAGGCTTGAGTGAGCCTGAAATAGGATTTAGTTCTGAAAAACTGTTGCTGCTTAAGACCTACCCTATACTAGTGGAAAACAAGGCTTTGATTATAAATAAACAGGACTGTGCCACAGACACACCTGATTTCATCACCAGTTTCTCATCAGACCATGAAATAACCCACAGCACTGAACTTGACTGTTCATGTCCACCAGAAGAGTTCAGCATGTTTTAAAGACAGATAACTGCAAATAGTAAAAATCCTTAGCAGTAACTTGAATTCAGATAGTTTTAGTAACTACTTCACTCAGCCTGTTTTTGGATCCAAGCAGAGCTGGCAGAAGAGAAAAAAACCTCAGCTCTGGAAGCCAAGGGCAAAGAAACAATGTGGGGAACAAAATGAAAGTTACCTGGTGAATGGCAAGTTTTGGCTTGCTTCTAACTGCAGTAATAAGAAAGCAAAGTGATTCACTCTGGCAAAGTTTTCCAGCTTGAGGAGCTTGAAATAATACGACCGCCCACCACAACTGCTGCCTGGGAGTGAGCTCAGGGAGGGGAGCCAAGGGCGGCCCGAGAGTATTGGGGGGATATGGGAAACGGAGAAATGGAAAATTCATCTTCAGCAGTGTAGAGATAAATGTTGGCCTGCTGGGGAGGTGGGAAGAGAGGTAGTAGCAATGGCATTGCATACTTGTAAAAATAAAACTGAGTAATGATGGCTTGTTCTGTGAAAGAAAAACCATTCTGCTCTTTCACAGAGGTCGGGAGATGGATGTTTGTGTGTGCCACATAGCACTGCACCTTGGAGGAATTGCCAGGTCACTATATAAAATCTTCGTTTTGTTAGCTGCTAAGGAAGGTATATCTTAGAGGTAGGTAGGAAGGCTGGCACGACCTACCTGTGGCAGGCTAGTCACAGAGTGAAAAAGAAACCAAAATAAAACCAATATTGATTTTCTGCCTGAGAGTGGTTAATATTTATCTAGATGTTCAAGCTGAATCAGGCTGAAGCTTATAAAAACTTGGCCAATCACAGCAAGATTTTCCAACAAACCTGTTAACATTTTTCAAGTACAGACACGCTGATACAACTTAAAAGAAAAGTACAGAATTGCAAGTCTCATTACTGTCACTTAAATAAAACCTCCAAGACAATTACATGTGTATACTTTTAACTTTGTCAAAATGCATGCAATAGGCAATAAATTTTATTTTCTTAACCTATATTTAGGTGGGCACAGCAATTTTTTTTTTATTATTACTTCCAAATCACTTATCACCAAAATCGTACCTTGGCCCCGGGCATTTTCCTCATTTCTTTCTATTCTGTAATTCAATGACCACAAAATAACACGAGGTTAACTACAGAAAGATTAATTTTAGGTTGTAACCGTTTCATCTTGCTTGGGCGTTTCTGTCTGTGGGCCATCTGTGCTTGATAGCTTGATACCCACAGTCCATGTACCTTTCTTAAGGGAACTTACATCTCGCGGTTTCAATCCTTTTCAGTGCGTAGACCCCAAACAACTATCAATAGGTCTTTTCATGCTCCCATAAAAATTTGAAGCCTGTTGACAGTAAGTGGGGAGATTTTTACCTGCTACTTCTTAGTGGTAGCACCTCAGAGGTCCACAGACCACAAACCTAATGCTACTGAAAGCCTCTGTGACTTTCACAGACTTACTCCACCTGTTCTGCAAAGGAGCCTGACTTTAACCTTGTATTAATGAACAACACTAAAGTTGTGGGCAATGTATGAGCTGCATGGGGTGTGAAGTTCATCAGTCATTTGAAATACGAGCTTTAAAAATTGTATATAGGCTCTTGTTTAATAGAGGTATGAAGAAATGCCAAGGTCGATGGTTGTATCCAAAACTCATGTTTCTAGTTCCTTCCTTCCTGTACACCTACAGGAAGAGCTGCCCATATTTGGGCCTAAGAGTTCATTGAGAACCATTTTACAGCCTGGGTGTGTGAAACTTCACTGCAGCATCGTAGGACAAGCTCACAGAAGGGAGTCCTCCTCCTCCTGCAGCCTGCCTAACCCTCCGGCCCTGAACAAGGGTTTTCCCCAAGGGTTACTTGAGCCCCAGGAAGAGAGAATTAGCTGAACCCATGGATAACTGAATGAGCAGCCTCATAAAAAAAAAAGAAGGTTTGAAAAACTCATGCTTTGAAAGGTCCTGGTCACTGGCGTGGAAGTTTTTCTTCTCTGGTGATGTTCCTCCCTGATTTGTTTTTATAAGTTTAAGCAGCTCTCTGCTGGTCCAGCTTCTGCCAGAGTCCTGCCAGAGGAGCCACAATTTCTTAATAGCCTCCACCAATGAGCTGTCGTGTTAACAAAACAGAAGAGAAAACGTAGTTGTAGAGCAGGCAGATGTAACCTGAGGCTAAGGAGGCAGCCGCTCGTAGCACCTTCTCTAATGCGGCCCCAGAGGAAGCCTGGAACCGGTGCACCCAGGAGCAGGTGGGATGTGACCCTCCCTCCTGAAACCACCAAGTTTCTGTCCACCTACTTAGACACGTAAAGCCAAGCTTCAGCTGTGCACCGAGGCCAGCCAAGGCAGGCAAACAAACCCAGGAGATTTCACGTGTCCCATTCACATCTGAAGAGGGGCCTGACAGTAACACATTGACAAGCCAGGCCATCAGCTATTCACGACGATCAAGAGCAGTGACATTTCCACATTTTCAGAGCTCTCAACAAACATAGCTAATTAAGTCTTGCATCATCTCTGCAGTCAAACATAAGTAAGTATTCATCTCCCCTTTTGACAGAGGAGGAAGCTGAAGTAGGGGGGGTATTTAGGGCCATGGAGTGAGTCACTGGCAGAGCCAGAGATATTTTAAGAGCTGTAAGCTCCAAGATCACTGCCTTTTCATTTAAGTTATTAGACTCAAAAATGCCTCCTTCTCCGTGTGAAGGATAAGGAAGATATTCTCCCATTATCAGTAAGAACTGGATGACTTCTTCCTCAGTGTGACACCAATCCTGGAAGCAATGTGGCTTATTTGCAGTACACAGAATATTTCTTATTTGCATGTACTATTCAAGTAGGAAAAACAAGAAGAGGTGATAGGAAGGCCCTGGGTCTCCCAGGCTTGGCTGGCATACAAGACAGGGAGGGTTCATAAAGTGCCCTGCTTTCCTGCCAGCCCCTTTTCTGGCTGCCTCCTGCCCTGCAGACAGTAGTGTCTGTGGCTCAAGATGAGCAGCTGCACTGGGTGCCTTTCAAAGTCTACAGAAATAATTCCTGCCACGTAAGTGCTACAAGAAGACACAACAGGTGGATGAAAGAGAGAACTATAGAAGTTATCAGTGAAATCAGCCTCTCTCAGGACTTTTTTTCAACTTTAAAAAAAAACCAAGCCCATTTCCAAATATAACATGGACACACAATTTCATTCAAATTTACTAAATATATGTCATAATTAGGATTCAGAGTAATCTAATGCACATATAATTATTTACGGACAAAGCAGTAGGTGTATGCATGGGCGTCTGAAGGCAGTGACTTCTCAAAGCGAATGTTGCCTAAACTAACCTGCCCCAACTTGTAACCACGCTTTTTGCAAAGCAGAGCAGTGGGCCAGCGTGCTGGGCGTAGCACAACGGGACAGTGCAAGTCAGAGATTGGAAAGGTGACATGAGGATCACTTTTCTATCACTCTGATCTTGAGGTTATTTTCTGAATCTCCTTTTTCCTTTGGCTCTGGGAACATCTCAGTGCTATAAACCCAAAAGGTGCTCAGGAGCAGCATCCTGGGAAGGCATCTCCCTGAGCAGTTCTGAGTATCTCTGCTCCATCTTCCTGACTCAGTCAGGAGCAGCAGGCAACAAAGGATCAACAGCAGCCAGGACCCAAATTCCTACAGGACATTCTTTCCAAAGAAGAGCTTTTCCAGGAGCAAATAAATCACCTTTGTGGAGAAATAGAACAGCTATATTGTATTAGATTAAATGGTTTAATGTAAGTTGAGTGATATGGCTTCAGACAAATTCTACCCTCCTTTATTTCCTGGGGAAATAAAAAGTACACAAGAAGTTCTGCAAAAATGGTCAGCACACTTATTAGCAAGCTATAACATAAGTTGACATTTTTACTTTAAAAAAGTACTATAAACTTTTGGAACTACTAAATATTACAGATAAATGCACGTGCTGACAGTTACTCATGTTTCTGTATTTAGCATACTTATCCAAGATGGGCATCTTTCTCATCATCTGAATTTCATCAATGGCTGTGATGTGGTATGTTATTAGTTCCAGGGTGGCCAATTCAAAATGTAGCTCTGGGTGCAATTCTGTTCCCAGCAGCACCATCTCTAAATCTGTATTGCAATCAGAATCCTTGTTTACCAGCTTAATAGCAGGAACCTGCAAGCAGAGTGTGGCCCAGGCTACAAGAACACATAATACATGAAAATATAAATATATTTATATTTATATTTATAAATACCACCTAGATTCAAATACAATAAACAGTAAAATACTATTTCTCAGTCAAAAGACACCCTTGACTATGCAGTTTTATTCATTAATGTGTTGCACACATCCTTTCTGTTAACGTTTAAATAGCAATTTTATGCTGGATCCTCATCCTCCAATCCCCACGTTTTGCTCACTCCTCCTTTGTTAATTCATAAGCACTTTGGAAATACACTGCTGCCGCAAGCCAGACTAAGCCAACACATATGCCTAAGAACATAAAACCTGCCATACTGTGTCAAGAACCATGATCCATCTAGTTCACTATTGTAACTCCAGAACTAGGAGCAGATGTTTTGGGGAAGACTACAGAAGACAGAGTATTTCTAGTGTGAATCTCCACATGGCATTTCTTCACAGCTTCCAGCATCACATTAAGTATTTATATGACTGATGTAATATTACATATTTCCATGTTTCCAGATTCCCCAGTGCTAGAGGATGAAAAGAACCTTCTAGTGCAGACTTAAAACCTCCAGGCTAATCACAATTAGCCCATCTACTGTAATTTTCATCATCAAACTCTGCACTGTCACACTTGTTTTCTTTAGTCCGTTAAAGCAATTTGATTAAGAGACTGGATTAGTGTCCATAAAACATTGGGAAAACCATAGTAAAGAGGGCATAGTCACAGTTACTGCATTATTTATACATACAAACCTCCCAGCTAACACTGCACATAGACATCTCTTTCCAGGTATCAGTCCAGTGACCTTCTGCTCAAGGGCCCCAGAGGTGAAATCCTTGGCTGATTTTTCATCCAGCCCTTTGACAAAGTTTGTGGGTTTGTCTCAGGGCACTGAAGTTTAGCCTGTGGGCCTGAGGCTGTTTCGCAGTCAAGAAAATATTGTCAATCCCATGGAGGAAAACAAAGGAGCTGGGCCAGTGTTTAACCATGTATTTGTTTGCAATGGCACGTTTTTAGGAATGTGCTGGGTTACTGCAGCACATCCCAAATCCCAGTAATTAAAAGAGCTCCAGTGAAGGGGGATTGCAAATCACATTTTCCAAGCCCCCCCGGTTTTCTTTGTGGGAGCAACGCTTCCAGCTACACCCAGCAGCAAAGTGCAAGCACATGACAGTGACAACCTCGCTGCCACCAGATGCTGGGACAAAAGCTTGGTGCAACCAGAAGAGATCAGCTCCCTCCGGGCGAGGGGGACGCGCCATGCCCCCGCCACCACCCCACAGCTCCCGCTGACACCGGGCTGCTCAACTCCTCCTGCTCCCCTCAGCCCTACTCTCTCAAGACTAGAACTCGATGATCCTTGGGTTCCCCCCAGCTCAGACTGTTCTCTGATTCTCTTGAGGGAGCCCAGCCTCTCTGGCTCTCCCTGCTGCCACTGCCTACCCTGCTTTTCTCCGAGAGCCTTCGTGGCAGACGATGCCACGGCGTGCTCTAGGCTGCCCACACAGAGCCGCTCTTACCTCTCCTGGCACCTCTCCTGTCGTCTTTCCTGTCAATTCTCCTGAAGAGGTTTCTCCCGGGACCCAGCGAGGTTCCCTCTGCAGGGTGGGGTTAAGGGACGTCCCTGGCTCTTCTGCAGGGCTGAGGAAGCCCAGAGATCATCCTGGTGGAGCCAAAGCCTGACTGGAGCTGATCCTGGCCTCTGCCTATCTGCTTTCCTGAGCCATTTTAGAGGATGATGACTCTAGAAAGAAGCTGAAGGGCTTAAAATCTCATGAACCTAAATACATACATTTCAAGAATATCTTCTGCTAGGTCTCCTTGTAAAATTAATCTTTCTTGTAACGTTTTTGTTTGCATTTTTATCATATTATTTTTTCCTGTTATGCTTTGGAAAAAATCTGCCATTAATCAGCTCTAAACTTTGGAGATTTACTACAAACTTCACCTTTTCATATCATCTGGCTGTTTTGGAACATAAAATGGGAATTGGCTGTGATTGGATACATTTATGAGGAACTGCCTTGCTGTTCCATAAAAACAAATACTGAAATTATCTCCTAAAGAAATGAAAGCATGAAATGAAGCAGCTTGTCCTAGGTTACAATATGGATGTATTTAAGTATTCTATTACCACCAGCTGTGGGCCATTAGCTGTTATCGCCTGCTAATGAGCCACCCCTGATAACAGACAATGGGCCATAAGAAACCACCACATGACTCATGGACTTATCTCATCCCATTGTGAGATGCTCCACCCAGGAGGGAGGAGCCAAGCATTCCCACCTGGATATAACCTGCCCTTAGAAGTACTTAAGCCCTGTCTACTGGGTTACCAGAGGACAAGAGCTACCACTGGACCTTCAGCTGGAGACCAGACCTTCCATAGGATCATTGCTTCAACTGAACTACTTCATTTGGACTGCTACCACCACCCTAACAGGGTGTCAGGTTGTATCTGACTTTGTCAGTGTTTTTCCTTATGTTATTTCACTTAGTTCTAATTTTTTTTTCCTATTAAATTTAATCCTGACTTGTGATCTCCCACTGGTTTGTTTTCAAACCAATACACAGCTCCTGTCTTCTGAGCTGACTGCCTAAAATTTTCTAACATTGCCCACACATTATAAAACCTCTGGCAGGCCCCTGTTGAACATCAGTGATTTGTTCTATATAAAAGTTTTATAAGTTTTAAAATCAGACTGAAACAAATACTTTTCTGAAATGAATGGCAAGTCGTACCCTTCTGTGGGGATTTGTCTTTAAAAGAGGATGCTTGTCTCTTTGTCTGCCTGCTGTGGCTAGCTAGCTCGGGGGTGAGATTCCGAGCTAGCACAGCAAAATAGCAGATTTTAGACCACACTTTAAAAGCCGGCCAAGCTGTCTGTAATTTCCCTTTTCTCTGGCTATCGGATCTCTCTTTGGTGAGCAGCTGCATCCCCGGGGATTTGGGTTGGACCCCCTGGGACCCAAGGGACAAAGGAAGGCGAGAACGGAGA
>VZTI01000617.1:679645-707680 GCA_013397865.1 Struthidea cinerea | reverse complement strand
CAAATATCAAGACAACACGCTAAATACTATTCCACATTACCTCATATGTCTTTATCTTGTAAAAATTTAGAAGTGTCTCTATTCTTAATTGTCCCACAGGAAAATTTGGCAGGGAGGTATTTTGATAAATGCTGAGTCCTCATTACAAACCATAATTATCAGCAAAAGTCCTGCTATAGGGACAAAAAGATGCAGCCACTCCTTGGTCTTGAATTACCAAAAATGTGCTTGATTTTCCAGCCTTCACTGCCATAAATTTTCTTGACGGTGTTACTCAAAGTCATTTGGAAGCCAGGTCAAGCAAAGCATATTAAGCAGCAAATTTAATTTCCTTATGGGGTTTCTGGTCTTGGATTTTTTTAGTTGGCCATGATCTGTCACACAGGGGAAGCTGTCACTGACTCTCTTGGTGTTCTTTCTTCTGTACTTTTCCCTACAGTAATTCATGAGGTAAATAATGTTTGAGAAACTTCAGGTCAGAATATGAGGTGTTTGTCCTCATTTTTCCAGCACAGTGAAAATGTTCTGTTTTCCTTGGCTTAATGAGAAAACAAGACAGTCCTTTATGATTCAGATACTGGCCTATCTCTTTCCCTGTATGAAAAACCTCTTTAGAGGGTTCATGTATTTCAATCAGTTGCAAGTTTCACAGGATGTTTCACATTCTCCTCAACATTTTTCAAATCTTTAAAACAAACAAGAAAAAAATTTGAAGAATAAATGACCAGCACATGTAATTAAGAGACCAAGAGCCTGCACCCCTAGCCTTGGCTTCATGCCCCGAGAGTGACACTGGACAAGATCACTGTTAAATGAGACGTGTTCACAGCAGGATATTTTGTGAGCATTTTTCTGGCAGGAATATAAGGACAGGGCTGATTAGCAAAAGGATTGGGTTTGGCACTATTCTTGCCTTTTCCAAGGGTATCTACACTCCCAGTCCTGGGCTGCTGCTTTCAGCATGTTGCAGGCTCAGGCACCTACCAAGTACATTGGGTATCCATGGCTCATGCTCAGAAATATGTGCCGTTTGTTCGCTATTTGAATCTTCTCCATCATCAATATTTGGAAGAATAAATAGATGTCAGATAGTTTTAGAGTGGAAAACATTTTTTTCCATCACCTTTCCTTCTTTAAGGCGATTAGAATAGGTATACTATTTTTATTCAGTGTGTGAAGTTACAAGAAAATTAAAATAATAGCACGTTCCAAATGAGATTTCAACACATGGATTCGGTTTATTTATTTTGATTTCTTTGACGGAGCTATTAAATTGATTTGACTAGTCATATAACAGGGCAGTGAATTACCCACAGGAGAGTTTCAATTGCAGTTGATTTATCCTCTTGCAAACCCCAGTGAACCTTGTCTTTGTGGAGGTGACTCAGGGTCTGAAGAGCAGCCCAGAGACGCAAGTTTAGGTCTTCTGGGCTGTTTGTCTTCAACCGAAAGGTCGTTCAGGGCCCTGCAATTAGGAACACTTGATGTGAAGCTGAGAATTATGCAGATACTCTTTATGATTAGCTTTTGGCTGAATAAAGTCTCCCAAATAGTTGTGTATCAATATGCTCTTTGTGCTGTCAGAAGTTAAAATACCAGGTGCTCAACTCTGCTGAAAATTAAAGTGGTTTTATCCTCCGCCCAGACAGTCCAGTACAAAACAACTTGCTGTAAAAAAGATAAATTTCAATCTTTTTAGAGAAGGCCAAGCCCCCCCTGCTCCTTGCTTGATACAATCTAGTCCAGGTTTCCTCTACACCGTCAGCATTGCTAGACCCTCTGGTTCTGCTGTGTACATAGGACAGCAAAAAAATAAAGCAGTCAAGTTTTGCTGCTCCAATTTTAGCAGTATTTTCACAGTTTCTCTTTTGCCAGAAGTCCACATGACATAAAGAAATCTAGTAGGTCAGCAGCTTGAAGATAAAGTCTGCTTTTATATTTAGGCAAGTTATATAAGCATTTGTTAATTAAGAAAATTGTTTGCCTATATTTCTCCCAGAAGAGAAAAACACATATAGTACTTGAAAGGTCCCTTAAAGATAAAACAGAATTACTCAGTATTGCCCTTTCCATAGAAGATTTATGAGAAACAGGCCACATCAACAGTCAAAAATAAAATCAAGTGTTATGTTTGAAAACATAGTGAGAAATGCGTTGGGGTTTAAGTAGCATAAGATGATAATGCTAGCACCTCCACTAAAAAAATCTCTGAAGCATTTGAAAGGACCCAATTAAATTAACACGGAGTTTTTGTTTTCTGCATTTTATACAGTAAAAAAATTTGATTGCTCTTGGCTGGTGATTTCAATTAAGCTGTACCAGTAACCAATTTGCCTGCTATAAAGGGGCAATAAATATTTCAAAAGACCTTTGGTTTTCACTCTAAGTGAATAATTAGTGGAATTGCTCTTGGAAAATATGTTAAATTCTGTGAAGTATCTTCAGTCACTGGGATAAAATACTGCTCAGGACAGTGAGATACCTGTTCCTGGCTGGAGAGCGGAGCGGCAGGTTTCACATTACTCAAGCATGGCAGGATTGGAAAGGTGCAAATCTCTTTTTTCCTTTGTGAGAGATCAACCCAGGCAGAGCAGGAGGATGATAATGGGGTGGCTGGGCAGAGCAAGCAGAGTGCTGCACTGCTGTACACAGTGGTGGCGTGGATGCCGTGTCAAACTCAAGTTCTATTTCATTTAATTTTCAATTTAATAGTAAACTCAAGTTTACTATTTCATTTAATAGTAAAGATTAATAGATTATAAAGATTTGATAGGAAAGAACTCATAGATTATAAAGAACCAACTGTTTATGAATGACTAGCCAATCAATTTAACATTCGAGCTTAACAACTCAAAAGTTTGTTTTAACATCATAGTTAATATTTACCTATATTGCAGACTATTGATGGGCTTTAACAACCATCGATACCACATGCTCAGTGCCCGGTTGTGCTTTCAGCGACAGGATTTGCCTTCGAGCTAAAGGATGAGCAATATGCCCAGCAAGCCAGCTCCCATCCAGTATTAGTATTTTTTTTACAGGAGATCTTCATTAACTGCTCATTGGAAAATACTGGCAGATGTTGCTGAAAGTTTCCTTCTACAATGGCCCTGTGAAGCAGGACAGGTTGTCTTTCTATTTCAGTAATTTTGTTGTTTGCAGGCTTGGCTGAGGAAAACAGTTGCTCCTGTCCTCCCTTCGAACTTCTACTCCCGTGAGGGACTTTCAAACCCTTGCCCCACTCCTGACAAATCAGACTGCTTTCACTTTTTTTATAGATTTCAGTGTTTCCTCGTGGTTTCTGGGTTTATTTAATTAAACATCTTTGTTCCAGTTTGGTCTGCTTGAAAATTAAGTCCGTTATTTTAACCATCTTTCTTCAAGCAGAGAATTCATATGCAGGAAGGATGGCTCTCCGTAGTGAGGAAACAAAGCTACCGAGTGCTTTGGCCACATTGCTAGCAAAGAAAAATACAGTTTTTGATTGACTTGCAGACACCATTTAGGAGTCGTCAACTAAGGAAAAACACTTAAAACAGTGTAAAAAGTTTCTTCCCAGACCTTCATTTTGACTAATGCGTTATTTATGTGACTTTACTAGAAGTAACTGACATTACTATACCACCACCTTTTTCAGAGAGGAAAACCTGCCTTTCCCAGAACATTTTGAGTTTTCTCATCCTTACAATCTTCTAGGCCTTTCCTTCTCCAAGTGATTCTCAGTCTGTTCCGCCTTTTGCCTGTGGAGCTGATATCCCCTTCCAGTGCTTAGTGGTCATGAAGTTATCTGCCTTCATCTGAAAATGAAATTTTCACAGCAAACTGCACACAATAAACAAACCTCAGTATCTGAAAAATATTACTGGTAGCTCCCTCCTCTTGCTCTGTTACTACTATCAGAGTCCATCCTTCATTAATGGAAGATTTTATATATCTTGCTGGCTGAAGAGGGGTTTAAAATGAGTCTGAATATTAGCTAATCTTCTCCTGATGTATTACCCAGATCTACTGCAGCACTCTTCACTGGAATTCAGCCTTCATCTATCACTTAATTTCCTAACCAGGTGAAGCACGGTGGATTTTGGCCTGCCTGTCTCTGGAACTCTCCTTGCAACAGCAGCCTGAGCATTTTAAAAAAAGAAAAATACCTACGAGATCTTTTTCAGCCTAATATCTTTTTACTAGAATTAATAAACCATACACAATTTAATAGATGAATACTTATGCAGTCTCTGAAAAATATCCTGGTGAGAGTGATGAAAAACTATTCAGACTTCCCCTTTTTGTGCTTCCCATTTTTGGTGTACCTAAACCTCCAAACAGGGTTTGGGAAAGTCAGTATGACTACTGCAGGCAAAGATTCTAGCTAAATATATAAAAGTTCTCCGTGGTTTATAGTTTTCGGGAATATATTTGTACCAGTGTCATTTTTACTACCCTGAGTTAATGGAAATCATAATCAATAACAGGCAGCACTGCTTCAGAAAGATGCAGAGCATGTTCATACAGCATGGGAATGGGTGTCCTGTGTTGGGCATCAGTTACCTGCCCAGTGGCAGCAGGTGGGTGGATGGAAGGGACAAGGAAGATGACTTCTGCAGCTCCTTTACTGCTGGTAAATTCTGTGATTCATCACTGCTATCCTCACTCCACTAGAGCTCCTCCACCCTAGCAAGGATGGGAAAACCTAGTATAGATAGTGGAAAACATTTTAAAATTTTTTTCATAGTTGTGGTCCAGTTTGTGATAGAAGATTATGGCAGTATTTCTGGATGATCAACATGGCTTCTTGCACATTCCTGATGAGCAGAAAACCTGTTTATCATGCAAGAACTGCTTTAAATTCACAAAGTCAAATTGTTTCATGTCTGTGTTTGGAGAGGAAGAGCACTAAGTACTTTATTTCAATAGTGAAGCTAAGTTTACATTCAGGTGTTTCAATGAAAAAATATTTTAATATATTATATGAATAATTCTTACTTATGAAGCTGTTGCTTCACCATCTCATCATATCTGTTACCTCTTTCATAATTCAAGCTCTCAGCTTGTATTCCTCTGGGAAACGCTGTTTGTTTTTGGGTTTTTTTTAAGACAGGGAAAACCCTTTAAAAAGCATTTTGCCTGCATTTTGAATCTTACCTGTAGCTGATACAAGTAGAGGTATAATTAGACATTAAGAAGTCAACACGTTAAGTGTCTTAATTAATTATGATTTCCTTATTGACTTAATGTCCTTGTAAATTATTCTGCAGGAGACGTGATTGCCTTTTCCATGCATAATTGCATTGTCTATCCTATAGAGGCTTTCCAAAGAGATCTGAAAATTGGAAGGCACTTATTAGTTGTAATAACCGCCAATGCACAAAACAAGTATTTGCGTTGTCCTTTCTTGCTCATAATTTACCAATCTGCAGGCAATTTACAAAATTCCTTAAACTGCCTATTTGAATCTCAGGCATTTTTTTTAACCCTAGCTATAAATATCTTAAAAATCAGGTATGCAGACTTATGTATCATATTCCATGAAAACACGTTTTGTATCTCACATTTTTAGGTGTACTTTCTTGGCTCCAGTGTTTTCATAACTCAGGGCATAGGTTAAATTATTTGATCACAGCCACCAACAGGTATCTAAAAGCATAACTACTGAATTTTAGGCTATTTCCCAATGCCCCAGGAAATAAACAGGCCTGATTATCCCCTTTCAGAGGACAGCAATATTCCCTGGGAACACACACAAAGCATTCATCAATGAAGACTACAATTAACAGGGAACATATTGCTGCCCCCTGATTTTGCAGAGTTTTGCAATGAGTGATTAACTATAAATAGCTTTACAATCAAGAGCAGATTAGGAGGGAGTGGGTTTGTGAGGTTGGATCAGGTGGCCTCTCTTGTCAGCCCTTTTCCTAAAAACAGTTGTCCCAACCATTTTCTCTTGTGACCATGCTGTGCTCACATGGCACCACCACATGGGTGGGTGAAGGAGCAAGGAGGCAGCACTCATGGAGGTGTGGGGGAACTGTCCCCACCCTTTATGCCTTCTCATTTGGTTTTCTCCATCTCCCCATGCTGGGCTGCAGAAGCTGCACATCTATCATGGCTCACATAAAAGAGGGCTCCTTTGCCAATCTACCAGGAGACACACCCCCTCACCTCATGAAAGCGTTAGTTCTGAAGACCAGGAGCTGTCAGGTATGTGCCCCAGCAGGACCTGGGACTATACAGGATCTAATGACAAAGCCATTGATCAGATGTGCCAACCCAGTTGACATGTCCACATGAGAATTCACATACAGTTGGGTTGATTGCACTATTTAACAGGGAGTTTTCTTTAATCCAGCTCTTTGGATGCCTTTGTTTGGTGGGCTTTTGAATACCTAACAGGGAAAGGAGGTCCCACCTTTGCCCTGCTGAATTGGTTGGTGCAGGCGAATTTAGGTGATTGCTTTCCTACAAAAAAGGCTCCATCTCCAAGAACACAATGATAGGCCATTGATCTAGGGGAGTGAAAGTGTTATAGTAGTATCTGTTACCATTGGAGGTTTTATCTATTGTGCTTTTTGTTTCTCTTTTCTTCTCATAAAAATACATAGCTAAAGATGAGAAACTTGTATATTTCTATTCAAATTCTTCCTTTTTCACCTTTCACACTCCTCATTTCCAAGATTATTTAGGTTTGCTGAACCCTTTGCTTCTTCTAGCTCGTCCCTTCTCCATCCACAGTGCTATCTTAGCAGGAAAATCCTCCTCCTCACATCCTCCTCCTCTTTCTTTGCAATGTTCAGAAACCGCAGTCGTGGGCAGGACTCATACTGAGGTTTGTGGGCATTTTCTCTGGTCTAAGTTATTTCTGAAACTAATTAGCTTATCAGCTCTTTTTGACCGGATTTGTTGGGTGCGTGCTGAAAGAAAACAAAGAGCAAAAGTTTGAACATTTAGAGAAAAGTCAAATTTGGGTTCAAGCCCAGGTAACTCCCCCGGTGCAGACACTACCTCCCCAGCATTCCCTTGCACTGTGGAACAGCTCTTCTTCTGGCACCTGCCTTCTCTCAAATTGCTGTGCAAGATGTGCAAATGTTATTTTCCTTTCTGTTGTAGGCTCTTTTCTCCACATTGTCTGCTACATCAACACTTTGAAAAAGGAATTCTGATGTCTGCTTTCAGGTGAAAAATGACAATCCCTGGGTGACCTGTTCAAGCATATTGATGGGGAAGCTGTAATTTCAGAATGGCATCTTTCCCTCTACAGTCTTGAGATTGATTGCTGATTAATGGAAATGAGAAGTAATTTCTTGGTCACAACTGTCAATAGATACGCAAGAAAATGCTCTGATAGTCCACTGAGGATCTACATTAGAAGTTAACTTGTGCGAGTGCCCTCATAGCAGTGTATCTGCCTTCATCCTAGCATGAAAAGACGAGTGTATTTTCTTAGGAAATCTCAGAGGGTTACTTGTTTTGGTTTTGGTTTTGTGAGACCTGATAGTTTCTCTTCTTTAAGTTAAACTAATGTGTTCAAACCAAATTTTTTTAAAAGCCGAGTGTATTTATATGCATTTAGATATAACTTATAGACACCCCTATGCAGACGAAAGAATGTCATTCCTGCTGTCTTCCTGCAGCAGGACATTCAGGGGAAACCAGGGACCTGGAAATAAGGCCTAGAGGTGTTATGGTGCCAGAAGACTGTTGTGAGCATGTGGGTGCCCACAAGAGCTGCTGCACAGCATATTCAACTAGCAGTTCATGTGGTGGCAGCTTTCAGTTCAGCCTTAAGGATTTCCCTAACTTTTCGCCTGGGTCTAAGTCCTTTCAAATATGTTGAAAGAAGCTTTTGACATAGAAATTTTGCTCAAAGAGTATGCAGGCTTTTTGCTGTTCAGAAATAAAAATTGTCTCTTAAGAGGCCATGATCAGTCAGTTGATTTTGCTGAAGAGCAGTTTGTCATAGAGATAAAGCTCCATGGCACACAGGACACAATGGAAGTGCTGGCAGCCCTTGAACATGATGCCATTTATGCCAAGGTTAAGATAAATGCTCTGAAAAACGCTTCCATTTATTTTAATTTACTTTTTCTCTGCATTCTTGAACTCTGATCACTCGCAAATTGAAGTGCTGTTACAAACTTTAAGTACTCCATTAATTTTAAATTGCTCTGAACTCTGCAAGCCCAGAAACCCAAAGCACTCTTGAAATTCTGTAGTACTGCAATTACTTTGAATCACTCAAAAAGTGGGTTCAAAATCCACTTTTTTTTGTTTATTTTTTTTTTATGTTCGTATTTTCCCTTGCAGTGCAGCAAACACAGCAAAGACATAAAAATTCTTCAGCCCACTAGGAAAAAAAACACATCCTTCTAAGAAAAGTCTTCATCCAAATTGTTAAAATAAAAAAGGACCAACTTTGAGAAAACTTAATAATGCTCAAGGACTACCAGAAAAATATGTGTCTTCACACACTCCTATCCACCCTAATCTTAGACGCAGACATATAAAGCAGAAGTTAGTTTGAGATGAGGACCTGAAGAAATTGGGCAGCGCATTGAGCTGGCTGCTGGTCTGGCTGGGAACTGTATATGTTTCTTATTATGTACCAGACACTCCCTCTGTGAGAGCTGGGACTCCATCTGAGGCTCCCCACTGTGCTTATTAGGCTCCTGGGCTGGTCTGACGGTGAAGAGACAGGTTCTTTCCCCTGTCCCTGGGGAGTTCTGTGCTCCCCCACAAACTCCTGCTTCCTCAGAACAGCAAGGGTGGTGTTCCGGAGGATCCTGCATATGAACTGCTTTCAGCTAATATTGAGATAATATTGAGGAAATAGCCTTTTGGCAAGGTGTGGGAGGAACAGCACAGCGCTGCCTCCACTGGGGACAAGTCACTGTGATCTTCCGCTGCTGGAGGAGAGTTAGGGATGACTAATACGTAATAAAGCAGCACATCAGGTGTGGATCCCTGGTAAAGCCTTCGATTTCAGTGGTGGCAAGTGACAGATGAAACTAAGAAATGCTTCACATGCTCAGATAAAGCTGTTTGAATAAATAGAATCTTTAAACAGACTTTTCCTTGGAAATAGGATGTGAAATAATAGCTGTGCTGGAAAGCTTTTGGGGATCCCTGCTAAGTCATTTGTTTTACATTTGTTTTCCTAGAATTTTAAAAATAAAATAGATAATTCAGTCACAAAATAAATAATTCATCATCTTTAAAAATAGAAATAAAGTATCTGATCATTACTTCCAAGAAACAGTATCAAATGTTTAGTTTTTCCTTCTTTCTAAAGTAACTGTTTCTATCACAAGATTGTGGCCTCCCATGTGGCTGAGCAATGCAATGCTTTCATCTTCAGTCAAAATAACCATTGTACTTTTGCAACTCTTCCTGTCATAGGTAAGTCTGCTTCTTAGAAGGTCTCTACTTTTAGGCTCTGATCTCTGTTATGTTCAGCTGGGATGGGGGTGGTTGTGTGTGTGGCGGGGGGAAATTAAAATAATAAAGACAATTTTTCATCTCTCTAGGGCGGTTTTCCCTTTGGGACCTTAGCATCCATGGTTGCCTTTGGAACAGCCTTAATTATATGAATACATGACTTTGAGCCTGTGTGTCTTGCGGTGTCCTCATGGCTGTGACCAACAAAAGATGTGCCCTCAGAGGATTCTCTGGGGACCTCTGCATGGGATGGCATGAACCCACTGAAATACCTTCTAACCAGGGGATTTTTTGGAGGGACTGGCAGCAATCCCAGTTGGTTCTGGTGTGCAAAGGCTTGGTGTGTCCCATGGGGACACTGTTCTTGCTCCTCATGCCCACCTTTTTGCACAGGGAGCGCAGCAATTCCCCAGGGAGGTAAGAGAATCGGCAGCTGGGTCCATGCAGTTTTTCGTTACTCCTTCCTTATTAATGCCATATAGTCAGTCAGCCCACAAGTGATTAATAATGGCTCTAATTGCCCTTTTTCTCCTCCATCCTTCCCCTGGCAGATGTAGCAGCTTAGACCTGCCTTTGCCAATCACCATGTGTATGCTCCAAGACAGTGAGGGTGTCACTTCTTTTCCCCTCACTGCCTGGCTCTGTACTGGCAATCCAGCATGAGAGCTGCTCAGAGGGAAATGTATCCTAAAACAGTTTAGCCATCGTCACCTACTAATAATCAAAAATCCGTCATTACTGTATGGAAGATAAATGAAGAATCATTACATGTGCCAGCATATTAAGTGATGCATGATGAGGTGCTTCAGCAGTTCATCATGGAAGAGATGAAACTACTCTATGAAACACAGGGGAAGGGGAAAGACAGAAGATTCTGTCTACACTAAACTAAGCCCTTTCTAAGAGATGACACACTGGTTTTGTTGTACTGAAGTAACTTCTAAAAAAGAAAACCATCGGACTCAATGTTGGAATAAAACAGAAGTTCAATAGATAGAATACTATCTGATATTTGCGGCTGCAGTCTCAAGCTGTGCCATCACTCTAATAAAAGATGCTGTTTTCCAGTGCAAAGACTGATGAAAACATTTCCACTATCAGTGGATCCACTTCAGCATTTACGAGCATGCTGCTGCAGCCAGCAGCCTCTCACTGCACAGTTTCAGAAACTGTATTAGCCCTTTAGCCATTTTATACTTAATTACCCCTCCTCAGACCCAGATCTCTCTCTCAGAAGCTGATCTTCTGGGCACAGCTCCACCACATACCTCATTCCACCACATCCTCATTCTTGCTGAGCACACGTGCCCCAATCTCATTCAGCACTGACTTTACCTATAACTAAAAGAAAATGTGTGTGGTTTCATCATGTTTGTCTAAGCCGGACACCTGCCTCTGCATCAAGGACCTCTCCTTTCCACTGTTCACTGCTTGCCCCAGCACAGATCAGTGGCCAGTCAGATCTGACAGGATTTCACATAGTTTTTTCCAAGTACCAGTAAATATTGCCTGCTTTGAGACCAAGCAGTGAGTTCTGTAGCGATTCCATTTGAAACATACCCACATCAACTGGTCTTGAAGAGGTAATTCTTTAGCTCATATGAAATTCACTTTGTGTGCTACGTTGATTTTGTACTGAACTGGCTTCTTGAACATTACATTGTGGAATACCAAGTCAAATATTTTACAGAAGTTCAAATCGACACTATTCCTTTTATTAAGCAAAATTGTAATCTCATTATCTATATATATACATATATAGATATAGTCAGTTTTAGAAGATCTATTCCTGTTGATATTATCCCTTCCTATTTTTTAATTTCTGCCGTTGTTTCTCATTGTCTGGGATCCATTATCTCCACAGGATCAGCACTCAGCAAGCATATCAATATCCAAACCATTCAACTTTCCCTTAAATAGCATCTTTCCTTCTCCTGTTTTAATTTTACCAGTACTCCATGATCACTGCAAAAACAGCATTAGCAGGCCAGAAAAAAAAGTAAGTTCTCTTCAAAACACTTTGCAAATTATTTACACTGCTGTTTCGAGGATGCTGAGCTATTGTAACTGTTGCTTCCTATGCCCTGAACTTCTGCTGTTATGCTAATTGTTGTATCATGATCTGGTGGGAATGCATAATTTGTGCTTGTTTTTCTCCTAGATTCAGAACAGGAGTAGTTGTTCATTAAAAATATTTGCCTTTCTGCATAATTATTGTCATTTCTATAATTTCAATTTGGTAATAGTCCAAAGACATTGTTTGGTTTATCTTCATCCCTAATATATTTTAAAGACTTTTTCTTACTGCTCTTTTCTCTATAACTGTAACCTGTCTCTTATATTCTTTTCCTTTACTTATTTAATTTATCCAGTTTCTAATATCCAAATTACAGTAATTGCAACATTCCCTTTTTCTTTTTGTTTTCCATTTGGATGCAAACATTGCTTCTTTCATTTTTTCTCTGAGATGCTCAATTTCTGTAACCATTTCAGGGATCCTTTGCCAACAGAGGGACTAGGGCTCTCCAAGGCTTTGGCTGCAGTGACCTGCAGATTTATTTGTGTGTCTTCTGTGCTCTGTTTCAAAGATTGCCCTGGTGTATAATTGTTTGCACTGGGAAACTGACTTTTTCAAAGTATCAAATGGATGTGTGACCGAGATTTTTTTCCTGCTTTCCATGAGTAATGATCAGCTGTTGATCTTGGGCCCCTGGAGGAACAGCTACGTCTCTATTCTGCAGTTCCTCTCTACTGAGAGCAAATACCACCTTGTTGGATCCCACTTGATTTTGCATTAGCTGAAATAAACTCTAGAGCTTCAGGGCGCTGACAGGTGCACAGAAATACCTGACTTTGGGCAGCCCTCCCTAGGCACTTCCACTTCCATCGGAGGAGTACCCTAAGCTGCATACATTTGCTGGCCTGGGAGAATAAGTGCACTCATGTGAGCAGCAGTTTATACCTCAAATAGGATGTCCCCGAACTGCAAACAGTTTCTCATTGCTGGGATAATTGGTTCACGGAGTTCTGATTTTGGCTTTTCTACATGGGGTTAATTTGTCAGTTGATGAGTATTTTCTGCTTGATAGGCAGCACATTTTCTCAATTATTTCTGATTCTGCCTTTAGGTAACAGACCTAGGTAATCAGAGGCCATCCTATAGCCATCTTTAAGGATATGAGTCTGGCCCAGCTTCTGCAGTCAGAGCCATGTGATATTTACAGTGGCAGAATTTTGAAATAGGAAAAAAGGTTGACAGGAAACTGTTGATGCAAGTGATGATAGCCTGGTGTTTTCCTTCAGGATGTGTTTACCTCTGTGGTGACCCTACCAAGAAATTGGTGACATGAATAAGGAAAGCTGGCAGAACATACAGTGTGTTAGATGGGTACCCTGGGGCTGCTGCCTTTCTCAGGTCACCTGGGTTGCAGGTCTGGGACTGGGTGTGCAAGGGCTGGCATCGGTTGCCCTCAACACCTCCTCTCTGGGATGGCACCTCTCTCACTTCTCAGCCAGACTCTGGAGACTTGTACTAATCACACAGTGTCAGATTTGGGAAAACTCTCTTTTTAACCACTTTCTTGAATACAGGCACCCTATTTTTTTTCTGTGCATTTCTCAAACAAAGACCTCCCAATGCAAAATTCATGGATAGAATTTGAGTTGGTCGCACACTCTAACGGGGACTTCAGCAGAAGCCAAAGGCCAGCAATCCATGAAGGCAGCACCCTCCTCTCTGATGGAGACACCTTTCTTTGCGTTTTGCTCAGATTGTTTAAAAAAAATTGTATCTGTTTCCTTCACACTGCACAGTCTGAATCTTAAAAAACAGCACACTGGGTTGTGAATGAATGGACAATAACACGTTATATTCCTGAGAAATTTTAGTCCTCCAAGCATATGACTACCCACTTGGATAACTGCTTGTTCCACATGGGAGCCAAATAAGTAGTTCTCCACTTATTCATATCAACAGGTTGTAACTATTTTCTAGTAATACTCTTGTGTGCAGCTTTGTATAAATACAAAACATAAAAGTAACCCCTGTGCTAGAAATTTACAGTTCAAGTAACACAGAGAAAACAGTGCCATTTAAACAAACATAGGATCGCCATAGTGGGCGATAATTTACCCAGTCATCAGATCAAATTGCTATCAGATAAAATACACCTAAATCACAAGTGTCTACTCTGACTGCTCACATCAAAATTATTATAGAGAGTCACTTATTCATTTAAGGGAAGAAAAAAACGAACCAAAACCAAAATCTGGGTGAAGTTTAATTTAAATTAAATAATAAAATAAAATTCCATTAGAGCAAAGTCTTGCTGGCATCTTCCTCCTCTTGTACACCAGTCCATGCATTTCCCAACCACTGAGCTTCTCAGGAATTCTACTTTTCTCTATTTACTCCGAAAACTTTCATATGGCAGCCCATAATTTGCACTCAGCAAGCTTTGAGCATGTTCTCTGCAGTGACCCATTGCCAGGTGACAGGATGCTCACAGTATCCAGGGAGCAGGAAAAAGCCACATTTCCAAAGCACATGGCACTCTGTTCATCTGCAGCATCAAGATCCTTCCCAACAGGCTCTTATAGGAAGATATTTGTTGGATATTTGCATTCTCTAGATGTTATCAGGATCCCAAATCTCCTTTTCTACAGAGAGCAAGTAACTGAACAGCATCTCCAGGAGACCACTCACAATGATGACCTCTACATACACAGCAAAATTGATTAAATGCACACTTCCCCACAGTTTCAGCAAGGCCAGCAGGCCAATTGTTTTAATATCAGATACTCTGTTTTATTGGAGAATTGCTATGGAAATAAATGTCAAAAAGGCTTCAGTGCGGAAATTTAAAGACTCACTGGTGAAGTTAAACATAAATGGATCTTACCTTGCAGTTTGACAAGGTTTCTTCTATTGATATTTCTCCCTAGGTACCTCAAGCTATGGATGCAATACAGGACATGCTCTATAGTTAGAAGAAATGTTACGATAAATTGTCTTAGAACAACACAGAAGCAAGTGAAATTCAGTTCTTTTGGGTGCAATACATCTCCTCTGACACTAGATATGTTATTATAAATATCTCCATCTCCATTTGTTGCATGGGCTCCTTTCAGGGCTGAGGAGACAAATCCAGACTGCTAAGGCTGGAACTATCAGACACACTGAAGGTACCTGCCATAAAAGTGAATTGTCCACACCTTGAAAAAGCCTGTTGTGCTGCCATCTCTGCAAACATCTCTTGTTTGTAAGGAACCTGCTTTGTAAGGAACCTTTGGCTTGAAGGGTGCTTGCAGCAGATCTCACAGGAAGGCCATGGCCCATCAGCCCTTTCACACCTTCTTTTTTGCAAACTCCTGTTTCCTGCTTCCTCCATCACTTCCCTGCCCTGAAACAGCATCTATTCCATGATGGATGTCACTGCAGCTTTACCACAGTGGCCATGTGGGCTGAAGTCCTGGAAGCAGCAGAGCTTGAGGACATGCTCTGCTTTATTGTCCCAAAACAGCCTTGTCTCCCATACTGTCTGCAAAGCCCCAAACCTCCAGATTTTAAAGTTTGCAGTGCAGTATGTTAACAACAAACCACACAATGAAATGTGTAACTTCAAATATCAGAGTGTTATAGAACAAGGTGGAAATTAAAGGGAAAGAAAAAGTCAACGTTTCAGCGGTCCTGTCTTCTTCTGCCCCACCATCACAGTGGCCATAGGACACTGAATCTCTACAACCCATCAAAAATCTCAAGTATCTGCTGAAGCCAGTGAAACGACCAAGACACAAAGCTATGAGCAGAGGAGTGTTTGTATGACTGGCAACCACTTCGTAAATTTCATGTTTTATTTACTCATATTCATTCTTGTCAGATTAAATTAGATTCCAAAATGCTTGGAAAATATTGGACAAATGCCCTATATCATTAAGGCAAGATTCATTATCCGTGTGGCGTTATTAAACTCATATCTTATGCCCTTTTTAGTACCATTTTTTCCTAAGTTAATTACCCAAAGTTTTTTGGCACAAAGAGCACTCATGAAATATCTAAAGGGCTGCAATCTAGCAATTTTTTGTTAAAATAGAAAAGGCTTGGATTTATTCTTAAAGGCAGAAAAGGAAGAGTAATGGCAGATCTTTGAAGAATATACATTTTATTTACTTTTTCAGAGATTGGCTCATACCTTGATTACTGTGTCCCTTGCTTATCCTTACAGATGGGGTGAATGTATCTGCTCAAAGAGACTTGCCAAAGTCCCCATGGTACCTGTAAATCACAGGCAGCAGCAATTCTGGGTGGTTTTGTGCCTTTGGGTTTCAAAAATGTTTGTGGTCTCAGCTGTCTCCATGACCAGCCAAGTGCCACATTGCCATTTCAAACATTGTCCTGTGTCCAGTCCTGGGCAGCTGGGCCGGCTGCCTGTGGGGGGTTTTATAGGCAAGCAGAGAACATTTGAAAAAACCCTTCCCTCAAAAAACACTCCCCATGTGGCAGTGTTGTTGAGAAGGGTTTCCCGGGAAGCCTCCTATTCCCTGCCCTCCCTAGTGCAGAGACAATGCTCTGTTGATGGGACCAGGAGCAGCAGCTCATCAGCAATGAATTATCATGGCAAATTACGCAATAAGAGAAAATCCAGTTATGGATGCTGGGACATATTCCCTCAGAGGGCTTCATCAACTGCAGCAGTATTTACCGAGTCATTCACTTTGTATTTCAGAGGGCAAAAGGGCAGCAAACATTAAGGAAACTGGCCCTGTGAGAGATTTCTCTCACTCTTTCATTTACAACTGTAACACTTTTAAAAGATGAAGGACAGTAAGAAGGCAAGAAATAAACATGACACCTTTATTGGTTTGGATATTTTTAGACAGAGAAACATGCTATTTAATATGTAGGAAATATTATAGAAAAAAACAGTGTCTTTGCACTGCTGTAGAGCTTTCCATAGAACAGTACAAGAAAGTTAGGCAAGAACTTGATTAACAACTCTGAGCTTAGCATTTTTGGTACTTCAGTATAATTTATTGCTTCTTAAGAAGTGGTTTGAGCAGACTGCACATGTCTGCAGGGGAAGTATATGATGCTGTCACCTAGCGGAAAACGGCACAATGAAATGGGAGCCGAAGGCTAAAAAGACAGCACAAAATGTTTAGTAAAGACAATATTCAGCAAGCTGCGTAGATACACCAGCTTCCCCCACTCTGCAGGGTTTTTCAAAAGGACTGGGGATCCTGAACAAAGGCACTGCTGAAGTGCAGGCGTGTTCAATCAGGAATTACTGGGTGAGATTCAATTTTGGAGGCTGCAGTCAGCCTCAAAAATCCATTCTCATCACTTGTGGGTAAAAAAACACTTGGGTAGTGTCACTGCAGGGCAGAGCAGGTTGGGCATTTTCCTCTCTGCAGGGAGGCTTCCCTGCCCTGGATTTCTGAACACACAGGAGCATGTTTAATCCTCTGCGTAATGGTGGAGCAGGGTTTGTCCTTACCGTCTGTGGCAACAGACACCTTTGTGCACTGACAGGACCACATGGAATGGCAGTGCGATCCTCCAAGGAGAAGGCACAGCACAAAGCCTGCTCAGGAACAGCTTGTCTGGGTGCTACAACTGCTGGTTCCTGTGATGACTGGGGCGTTAGCAAGCAGGTTTTTGTAGTTACAGTTATTCTCAGTGAAGAGTTCTTTACCTCCCACTGTGCTTCAAGCGACAGGGTTTAACTGATACTAGCCTTTTTCCAGCTGTTTGAAATCTAGTGAGCAATGTTGCTTTGCTTCTCCCCTCTGCCACTGCTTGCCTCCCAGAGGGGAAAATTTTGGCTGTCTTCCCATCTGAAGATGTGTTTGGAAATTTGGATGAGTCCAGGGAGTGAATTGTCTCTTTTGTTCTCATTGCAAAAACCACTAGAGTTACTTGGCTTCATAGTTATTTCCATCTCCACATAATCATTGTAGAACACCAACCTGCCCTCAGCAGTGGTTCTAACCGCCCAGCAGCTGGTCCTCCTCAGCATGAGCTGTTGCTCATGGTTTTCACATGGTGTTTTTGCCAGCCATGATTCCACAAATATTCACAGAGGTTTGCTGGCCCTCCACATGCTGCCTGGGCACCAAGCAGAGGCTGCCACACATGCAGCAGACATGGCACGGGCAGCACAGTGCAAGGCCAGCACAGTACACGTACAACATGGGGGGTGTATGACACGGCAAACGTGCAGCACTGGGTATATCTACCTCAGTTTACGTACAACAGTGTGCATGTACACACAGTGCAGCCAGCACAATGCACATACACCATTGGTATATATAAATCGTGGTGCATGTTCAGCATGGTGCACAGATAGCACCAAGCATGGACAGCATGATGTGTGCACAGCACAATGCTCAAGATCACAACCTCTATCAGGTCGTCAGCAAGTCCCTCTACAGCCTGGTGGGAAGTCACCTGAGGGGCTCTGAAGGACTTGAACTCCCCAGTAGATTCAGTCTGGCTGGCTCTGAGAGTCAGGCTGCCCCATGCAGCTTCTCCACCTCTGTCCCAGCCTATCTAAGGACCACATTACCTTGTTCATCCTTGCCCTGCCATCTCACCATAGTGGCATGGGGCTGACTGGAGCTGTTTCCTTTGAACCAAAAAACTGCTAGAGAGGCACACAGACTTGGTCCCTCTGCTCTACAGACAGTAAAATATCTTGCAGTAAATCAGCTTGCCTGAGATTATACCAACAAGGCCAATAAAGCAATGAGTGTTCAAACAATGTCAGCCCTGCACTTCAAAATTTGCTGTTTAAAAGAAGTCTCTGTGTTGATCACACAATCCTGTCAGACAAATAAAGCCTGGGTCTCCGAAACTGCAAATTTAGGCACTGTCCTAAAGGCATGTGATTGATTGATTGATTGATTGATTGATTGATACACATAGGATAAAGAGGGTCCAGGCAGAGAAGCTCCCACCAAGGCTGACGGTTAGCTGGTGGGTGTCCTGGAAACTCAGCATCTGTGTGGCTGTAAGATAGGATGGCCTTGTACCCAGAGCACGTGCAGCCCTCGAGGCAATGCCAGATGGGGAAACGTGCATTAAACCTGGGAGAGCAGAGCAGCTCCAGTTCCATACCAGGGCTTTGCCGGTATCACAGACTAGCTGCTGCAAACCACCTGCTGAAATAGAGATTTTCTGTAGGACAAACCATGCTCTGGCTGAGGGTGGTGGTGGAAGCAGCTTGGCAAGTTTGCAATCTAGAAAATTACATCCTCTGACACTGACTACCTGTTGCAGGTTGATTTGCTGTTCAACAGGATCTTTTCTGTTCTGTACAATTTCTCAGCAAACGATGTTCATTTCAGAGCACTGCTCAAAACCAAGGCAGTAAGATGTTCCTGTGAATCACAGAAACCATGATACAGGAGAAATAGTGTTAATAAGTGATCTGACCATATTTATAATTTATTTTTATAATTTACTTGATGTCCTAGGATCATCACAAAGAACATATTTTTCAGTAATGGGCACTAAGGCAGTTTTGTAGCAATTTTACTGTCATTATTATCCACTTAAACACCATTTACATGTAGAGATACTAATTTGTTCATGTGTATGTATTTATACAGTGCTTGATATCACTCCAAGATTAAGTTTCTTAGAGAAGGAGAAAATTTTGCATCTAAGATACTGCTAGCCACAAAAATACTTGGGGAGTAATGGGAAATGCAAATGCTGCACAGACACTTGGAAGGGATCCCAACTGACTCTTTTAAACCTACATCAAACCTTCCTCTTCTGTTGCTGCTGCTGTGTGATATCGTGTACAGAGATGTCAAATTTACTTAGAAGGCTGAAATCTGTGCAACTCAGCGCCTTTCCCATCAGTAATTTAGAGAATCAAAGTGGAATCAAACTATTAGAGGAGGTATTCATGATGTAAAGAGACATTAATGTGCTCTTAAGGGACAAATTCAACCAGCAGTTGCTTTACCAGCTTGTAAAATGTGCAGTGTGAGCAGAGCCCCAGACCTCTTGCTGCTGAGGAAAATCACTTTCTCTGTGCAAACTTCGGGAGCTTTATCAATCTGTAAGTTTACCAGGGCTGTATTTGGGCTGTATTTCTCCATGAGACTGGGCCAGCTGTGTCTCATTTGGGTGAAAAGATCCCCAGTCAGGGCAAGTGGTTGCAAAGGGGGATTTTATAAGACAGAACTTTGTGGTTTGTCTTGCCTGAGAAGGCAGAACCCATAGTGGGAAGGGTGAGGTTGGCAGCAGAGCATGAGTCAAACTCCAGAGTCAGCCCCCTATCCAAGCTGGCTGCTTATGGCAAAAGATGAGGAAAAAGTCAACCATTACTCTTCACGGACTTCCCAAAGTCACCCCAGGTCTCCTGAGTGCAGCAGCCCCCACGATGAAACCACAGGTACAGACCTCTTCAGGTCTACATTGTAGTGCTCTGCTGCTGTGCTCGTAACTAATCTGTAACAATGTTTGTGTAGCTGAGACATTGCAGCAGCAGGGGATTCCAAGAAAAAGGCATGAAATTCAGTTTCTTTATTTTTATTTGTTGCATCCAGATGAAGTATATCTTTTATTTTTCTTTTTTTTCCCAAAAAAATTTGGAATGGGTTGGTTAAAAGCAGCTTTCAACCTCTCTGAACTTGTGGGAGCCTAAAACTTTCCCAGGGGAACCCATCAAGAATTTCCCAGGGAGCCTGACAGTGGCATTGTCCATGTGAGTAATTAAAAAATGATCCTTTGGAGTTGCCAGAGAAATTTCTTGGAGAAAAGTCAACCAAATCCAGCAATTCTTGAACAGCTCAGAAGGGGACACAAGAGTTTTCTTCCCAATGGGTCTTCGAGTGTCAAGATGATCACCATAATTTCCAAATTAAGCATAGGAAAAACAGCCCCTTTCTAGGTCTGTGGGTTTTCAGTGTGAGTAAATCCCCCAATCCCTACCTCTGCAAACTTATTTGCTCCTGCCAGCCATGGCCAAGCTTCCAGATGGGACATGCAAATGGGCTGGATGTTATTTCATCCTATCTGGATGGCAGCAGCAAAGTCCTTATGAACAGCATCAAGTCAGCTTACAAATTCTGAGCCAGTCCTTTGCTGAATCAATAGCAGAGGAATTTCAAAGTATTGTGAGCCACAGCCATTGCCACTGGTGAGGACACTTGGCCATACCCGAGCAGCATCAGCAGGAAGCAATGAACAGCCGGCTGGTATTTGTATCAAATTGTTGATATGTAAGCAGGGACCATGCTGTGCATTTAAATCCCTTTCACGCTAAATTTGGAACAGAAATCATTAAATATTTATTCTGTGCCTAAAATACTGCTCAAGCGTCCTACTTACTGATATTACATATTAATTCACATAGAATTTGCAGTACTGGTAATGCATTTATTTTAAAGTGGTGACGCTGAGGCATTCATCATGATTGGGCTGTTTAATAAATAGAGAGATTCATGGCCCCAGAGGAAGCCCATCTAGTCACTTCTGTAAACCTCTGGAAGTGGCTCATGTGAAGGGAAATCAAGGGTTCATAATTATCAAGAAAAAAGCACTAGCTGGAAGTTTTTAGTGATGTGTTGAAGACCAGTAAAATCAGCTCTTCCAGAATAAAGATACTTAAAAGTCTAGTAGAAATTTGGAGTTATTTCCTTAGCAGTGAGAGTACATTCAGAGACGCAATCACATAGCTAGAGTATAACTGCTACAGATCAATTGCTCCATTCTCTGGGTACTTTCCTGAAATATGAGAACTGGTTGGAAAACTACCACAAAAAACTTAAAAATAAGTAAATACATGCGCCTTGACTTACAGTGACCCCAGGGATGGCAATCAGGCACTGACTGGCAGCAGCAATCCAGCGCAGGTTTTGTAGGACCTCTGTGCACACTGGAGTAGATCAGCTGCAATTATTTCCAGGCTCTGAGTGAGCAGAATAGGGTGCATTTGATAAATTGCCCATAGATCTCCTATCTGCAATAAGCCTCAGTCATTTTTAATTATAGATGCCTCGAAAGCTGGGAGCCAGTGCTGATTTGGCAGCAAAATATTGCTACAATCCTCTACATAGGGTTTGGAAAAGGATTTCGGTGCTGAACCTGACACGGATGTAATGCTGCCAGTCTGGCCAGAAAGTGGAGATAAACAGCTCACTTGTGGATTTTGCTGAGTAGCTGCAGACATCAAGCAAGTCTGGTCTCTTTCAGGGCCTGCTGGGTCAGGCTAATTTGTTGTTATTTATTTTCACACCTTGTATAATAAACCCTAGGAAGAGGCTGAAAAGACCATAATCAATGTCAGGATCAAGTGCATCCTCGATGGCGAGGAAGATCTGCCCTGGGGAGGAGAGCAGGGGGCATAGGGCACGTAGTATGTTTCCTATCACTATTAAATTTTCCTATCTCCTGCTTTGTGTTATCAAAGAAGGCAATTCAACTTCTCCCCCTCTGTCCCTGCCCTGACACGCTTCTTACAGTACATCCCCTCTTCTCTCCCTGCAGTCTTTGCTCTTGCAGTGCCTCTGAGCAGTAATAGATGCCTGGAAGAAACACATCAGGTGGAGCATCATGAGCATCTGGGCACCGGAGGCACCAAAGCCAATGTGCCAGTTGTCTCCTTCCCAAAGAAGGACTGTAGAAAGCAGAGGGTTGAGAGGCAGCAAGATTGCCTGTGGAGGCCAGGGCAGCTTCAAACCCAGCCAACAGCACCCCCCACACAGCTGCAGCTGTGGTATATCTAAAATCCACTTACAGGGTGGAATAAGTACTCCTACCTCAGCACACAGGGCTATTTCTGACTCCAGAACCTGGATGCTGTGGGAGCTCTCATTTTCCTGCAGATGCTAATTAGGTCTGGAGAGCAGAAACCAGCACCTGCAAAGGAGGGAGAAGAGAGACAAAATGATGGCTCAACAGACTTTTTCCAGGGACTGAAAAGCCCTACCAAAGCACCTTCAAACACACTACCAAGAAATAGATTAGGAGGTGATCTTATTGCAAACCACAGTTTCCCAGCAGTGCAGGTAGAGAGGGGAACTCCATCTCTCCTCTGCCAGTCCCCAGTGGGCAGCTACCACTGCACAGGACACAGACAACCAGTTCCACAGTGAGAGACTGACCTTCAGCTGGCTGGAAGTTTCCCTTTCAGGTGGCAGTTTGGTGAAGAAAGGAAACTTGCATACCCTTGATATTTCAGGAAGCCCTGTGCTATAAATGCTCTGTATGCATGCAGGGCAAGGAGCAGGCTGAGCACTGGTAAGAGAAATGCTGAACTGCAGTGGCACCCCAGCTCTTGCACCACTTGCAGCTGCAGCGGCTGGGTGTCCCGCAGTGCCTCCCTTCCCCATTCCACAGTTGCCTGATATCAAGGGTTAAGAAAGGCCAGCAGCTCTGGCTGGCCCCTGCTTTGCTCCTGCCACAACTCTGGTGTCGCCAGGATCCCAATGTAAATATTAGCTGAGCCTGCGTGAACAGGTGAAAAGAGCACCAGTTTATGCCACTCTGTTTGGGAGACACAGAGATCTATATAATGCTGTCACCAAGAAACAAGGATTGTTTTCTGTGCTATTTTAGGAAACAGTGAAACAAATGGCACCTAGGACACACCAGGATTCCTATTTCCACTCTGTAAATGAGAGTTATTACCAAGAGGCAGTGTTTTCCAGTGGCACTTTGTAGCCAGACTCTATTCATACCTGAATCAAAGGACGTGCCGGTCGAACATGCCCACTCATGCACTCCCATTATCCAGTTCTTCAAACTGCCCTGTTGCAAGGTGCAAACTGTCCAGCCCCTCATAGCATGTGACCAAGGACATGGCAGCAAGTCCTCAGGAGAAGGTACCATTTACTTGGCCCTACCTGTTGCACAGCCTCTTTCAGTTGCTTCGTCTTTCAGTTACTGCTGAAATTTCTCATTTTTATGAGCTGTAAGATATTTTTAGGTAGAGTCTTTGCCACCTACTTTTCCTCTTTTTTCCCATCCATTTTCACCTGATACTGTACAAAACTCAGAATTGTATTGCAAAATTGCTTTTCTAAAGCAAGAGGTACAGCCGAGGAAAACTTATTTCAGGTTTTGACAGCACGTTGCCAAAGGGCTGAGTTTGCAGTAGGTAACAGCCAGAAGAACAAATGATCTCAGATGCTGAACTCCTATAAAACACCAAGAGTAGCAGCCAGCAGGCACCAGTGTGATTCCTGGGGGGCTGGCACTGGGCAGCACTGTCAAAAATCAGGAACTACTCTGCAGTCAGTCTCAAAGTGAGGGTGAATCCTAGCTGGGGTCTCTGCACACCCCTCCAGAGGTGTTTTCTGATCCATACCCAGCATACTGCACATATAAGGCAAATCATCTCAGGCCCACTAAAATAGCATCATCTGAGCTGGAATAGGGTTAGGGGCTAGTGGGTGCAGTGGGTGACCAGCAGGGAGAAGCAATGAGCGCCCCAGCAGCAGAGTCTGCGCTCTCACTTTGCTTCCAAATCTCATGTTCGGTGCAAGTGATTTGCAAAGGACCTCACATTCCGCCAGGGCAGGTTTAGAGTGGATATTAAAGAAAAATTTCTTCACTGAAAGCGTGGTCAGGCATTTGAACAGGCTGCCCAAGGAAGTGGTGGAATCACTATCCCTGGAAGTGTTCAAAAGGTGTGTGGATGTAGCCCCTGGGGACATGATTCAGTGGTGAACATGGCAGTGTTGGGTTAATGACTGGTCCTTTGAGCCCTAACAATTCTTTGATTCTATTGTATTCCATGGCCACAAGGGATCTCAGGGGAGGCGAAACAGCACAAGAGATGAGCCTTACTCTCTCTTTCCTCTTCTAGACAGTTCCTGCAACTCCCTGCCATCATTGCACATAGATTTTACAAAGGTGCTAACTGCTTCCAGCTTTCATAATTATTCTAGTTTCGGCCTTTAACCAGGATTAATAAAAAGAGTGTGAGTTTGTTTGGTTTTCATGCAAATGTGAGCCTCCCTGAGGGAGAAATTCTGTTAAGCCCTCCCAAATGGCTGCTTTAAGTGGAGTTCACTCTTTCTGAGGGTTTCTTCAAAGCCTTGGGTCCTGCCTGCCTGCTTGCACAGGCAGTGCCACAGCATCCAGCGCCACATACATAGGAACTCTCTTCCCAAATCCAGGGCCTCTGCTTCAGCTCTGCTTTTCTTTACAGTAATTTCCACAAATCCTTATCGACACTGATTTCCCCTGTCTAATGGGAATAACTGGAGAGAGATACAAATGCTACAATAGCGATTTTTTCTAATACCAGCAGGTTCTTTCCTCTGACACTGTATAAAATGGAAAAAAAATTGAAACATTTCACAAAATACTTTTACTATGTTTCATCCAACTCTGTTTTTCATACCTGAGGCCACCTGGAATCTCCTTGATGCAGCTGCAATGGCGCCAACCATGAGAGGTGGGAAGCATTTCGCCCTCGGCAGGGATGGGTGTGTGTGAATTTGCTGCTCCTTGCTTGTAGTGTAAACAGGCGCAGGCACAGAGGTGGAGTATTCCCACATGGTGAGTATTGCCTCTTACTGGAACTTGCAAGAGAGCCGGTAATGCAGGTACTTTGAACCTCATTTAGTAATTATTCTGGAAAGTGTTTTACCACATGCAATTAACTCATGATGCTGGGAACAAATATGTAGGGGCAGATTTTTAAAACCTCCTGGAGCCTGTTCCAAAGTGATAAGCTAGAAAGGACCACAGGTTTTGCAGCTATGTTTCATCTTGAAAACGAGCTACCCAACATTAGCCATCCTTTTAACCCAAAGAGCCTTTGTTTTAGCATCCTGAGAAAACAGCAATAAAAATCAATATAACATCAAAAATTACTTAGCTAACGCTCTTATTTATCTACATTTACCCACTTGTGATGGGTAATTACACAAGTATCCACCCTGAAATAATACCACTGGAAGTTAGGCACACATAATTCTCACGATCACTCTACTGCTTCTCTTCCTGCATGATGCCAGACAGACTGCCTTGCAATAAGATGCAACCAGCTGTAAGTGAGAGGTGTTTTAGAGGAGGCTGCATACATCTGCCTGGACAAGTGTGGCATTTGGAAACAGAAAGCAAGAGGCCTGAGAATTTTTGACCTGATTCTTTCCTTTATTCAGTAAAAGCATGAATGTTGTAACTGTACATTCAGACACAGTCACTGTGAAAACATGGTTGTGTGAATTAAGGAAATAAAGTGTCAATCACATTGACAGTGATGTGTCCCTGCTTCTCTGGACCAGCAAAACTTCCAGATGAACCATACCCAGATATTCAGTCAGGCCTTTCAAAACATAACCAAGTTCAAAGTTCTCTAGTGAACCAAATCTCACCCACTAAAGGATAAATACAATTCTGAAGGCTCTTATTAAAAAGAACATGTGTGGTTTTTTGGTGGTTGTATATATCTATTTTGTATCAATTAATTTAAGGAATCTTTTCTGACAATCTGTCAGAAAAGTCAATCTGTCTTCATAGTTAGATACTCAATGTCTGTGATGTGCCTATCAGCAAAAGTTATTTCTGTCATCCCCAGCTGCTTTCCTCTAGTGAATCCACCTCTGCAGAGTTACCTCAATAATCAGAGCAATCACCACAGAAAGAAAACCTTTCATAAAAAATGGTCCAATTTTCCTCTGATCATCTGAGAGAGCTTTGTTGCTGTGTTGTCCAGCCCACCAGTCCCAGCCCCTCGGTGGCCAGTGAGAAGGAGAAGGACGAGCTGGAGTGGCTGCAGCGGGAGGAGGAGAGGAAGAAGAAGATAGCTGCAGCTTCCGAACATCTGCCTCCTCAACTATGAGGGAGAGCACCTGCAGCCTCATGTCACAGATTTTTTTCCATTCTCCTATACAATAAATTACATTTCTTTCTTGAAAATCCCAAAGACTTCAGTTTTCTCCTCTGTTGTGTGATCACCTATAGATAATATCATTATAGGCACTGATGTAATTTATTCAATTTTTTTCTGCATTCACAGCTGGTACAACTGGACTCAGGACTAGGGTTTTTTTTCTGATGGATAATATAAAACTGGCATCAATCAAAAGAAAGAAATGCAAAACTAAAAGACAACTAAAAAAATAAGAGAACTTTGCTGAGGAAGAGACTTTTGAGACATCCCATCACCCTTGTGGTAGTTATCCTTGCATTAGCCATGTTAGGGGCCAAATGGCACTAGCAGGTGCTGTATGACCTGTCCCTGTAGCAAGGGACTGGCAGTACAACTACACCACGCCTTGGGCAAGCAGGGTTATTGGCATTGCAGCAATGACATCACAGTACTTCTAGTTGTTTGTCTGGGAAGACAATAAATAGGGAGGCATGAAGTGAAAAGATACTGAGAAAGGCTGAGAGGTGCTGAAAAATCTTTTCCTAACTTCAGCTTGGACCAGCTCTTTTCAATGGGAAGCGCATGGAAAACTTTGTTTGCGGGAACTTTACTGTTTTGCTCTTCCCCACAGAGAGTTTGTCATCCCCAGGTCTTCCCACATTGCTGGCAGGACACACACCATGGCAAGGTGATGTGCAGAATGCCACAGCTCTAGCAGATAAGGCTGATGGAAACGGAGAAAGCCACTTTTCACTTTCTACACCAATTTTTCAGCCACTTCTCATGGCTTTTGGAAATGCAGGACCCAGAAATTTTTCCAGACTCATCAGCTACACTGAGCTTTTAACTAGAAGTAGGAAAGAAGCTCAGAAAGCCCAGCTGCTGTGAAAACATTGGAACACATCATGCGAAGCAGTGCCTGTCTCCTCTCTCGCAAGCTATTCTCACAGCCCCATCACCCTGAGCCGTTTATCTATTCTCCCTAAATACTTATTAACATGCATTAACAGGTGACAGCTATTTTGACATTTAGAAAAGAAACACTGCTAACTGAGTAGAAAAAACCAAACCTTGAGAACACCCACCGACCACAAATACACACATACACATAAATGAAGTCTCAATCAAATCTGAAAATCACCAAAATTAAAACCATTGAGCACACATGATGTCTTCACTGACTCATCTCTCAGAGCAGCTCCTGAAGTCCTCAGCTTGCCCCAGGTAATCTTCAAAGCAGAATACCATGATATCATTACACGTGTAATAATTAGTGACTTGGGTGAAATACTTATCAGCAGTATCACTTTTCGATTAAGACTTTTAGCTGCACCGAGGGGCAAGAAGATCTGCTTGGTGGAAAACAAATGCTGTGAGCCTCAGGTCTGCGGGGATTCGCGTGGCTCAGGCTGCTGTGGGGACACAGTAATGTCTGTGTGGGGCTGTCGGGCACCAGGGGCATAGCAGGGACATTGATGTCCATGGGGACATTGAAGACGCAGCAGTGTCTGTGTGTGATTGCGGAGGTTCGGAGGGACAGTGGTTTCTGTGGGTACACCACGGGCACAGCAGCGCCCGTGTGGGGCTGTGGGGACACCGCGGGCACACCCGCCCGTCACCCCACACCTCCCGGCCCCCCCGCAGCCATGACGCTGGCCGGTCCGCACTGCGCATGAGCGGGGCGCGCTCTGCGCTCGCTCAACTAGCCCCGCGCGTGCAGCACCGCGGCCAGCGCCCGCGCGCACGGGGCGGGGCGGGGCGG
>VZTI01000617.1:621677-679285 GCA_013397865.1 Struthidea cinerea | reverse complement strand
AGAAGGAGAAGGACGAGCTGGAGAGGCTGCAGCGGGAGGAGGAGGAGAGGAAGAAGAAGCTGCAGCTCTACGTCTTCGTCATGCGCTGCATCGCCTACCCCTTTAACGCCAAGCAGCCCACCGACATGGCCCGCCGGCAGCAGAAGGTACCGGCCGTGCACTGCTCTGCCCTGCCGGCCAGGCCTTACCTCTCCTCTCCATCACCCAACCTCTGGCAGATGGGCCTGCCCCTGCCATCCGCCCACCTGCCTGCCCCCTTCTTACCTACCCGCTGTTGGCCTATCCCTCTGCACGGTCCTCTATATACCCCTCAGCCTGCATTCCTGCCCACTCCTTCCCTGTTCTGCTGCTCCCCAGGCCTGCAGCTCCCCGGGCACCCCAAGGGCACTCCCGGCACAGGGCACCTTGGGCCCACGTGGTGCACTTTGCTAGCAGCAGTCCTGTCCCGGGGCTCGGGGAAGCCCCCTGACCCCTTGTCGCCCTCCGTGCTGCTCCCCGGCGTGGTCTTCCACACAGAGCAGGCGCGGTGACTTGTATCGTTGCTTCTAGTTATGCAACATCGGGATCGGGAAGTTTGAGATGCTGGCTATCTAAAGGTTGTCGAAAGGAGAGAAATGGGTTATATTGCTGGAAAACACCAGGCACATGCTGTTGCCTCCTGCAAAGGGACTCCACAACTCCGTGCTTACTGGAAGGTTTGCTTAACTGGGAGTGCTGGCACTGACTTGGGGAGTTGTTGAGTCTCATTTCAACTTCTTGCAAGTGTTTATGTGTGGCAAGCTCCTCAAGACCGGCTTCCCGGCAAAATGCGTCAGCAGAGGTTTACGATGAAGTCTCTGCCACAGTCCTGACTCTTCCTCCCCGGGTGTGTCACCACGGCAGGGCCTCATGCTGCTCCAGGCAGAGGCTGGGCAGGAGCACTTCACCTGGGCTCCCCATCTCCAGGAGCTGTCTTGAAGCTTGTTTCTCCTTTGAGGCACAAGCTTGTGGGCCAGGGCAGAAATTAAGTTTCTCCTGGATCTGGACACAGGCATCTTTCAGTCAAATGCAGCCAACTTTTTCCCTGTGGCAGCCAGAGTTAGGTCTATGATGTAATGTAGCTTTCTGAAACAGCTGGCCGATTTTTTTGTCACCATTTCAGTTGAGTTTCTTAGACTGCAGTTTTAGCCTTGATACTGTTCTGTGTTCACAAACGACCTTTACAATTCAGGCAGACTCCTGGATGTATTGATGCAAACAGCATTCAGTTCTGCTCCACCACAGGACTATTATTAGTCATTGCAACATACGGAGGTAGGAAAGTGTATCCGTAATGTATCATGTAGTTTAAAGGCAATATAGGACAATCTGGTGTTGCTGGAAGGTTGAGTGATCTGCTTTTGTTTGCTGAGCAAAGTACATAACTGAAATTATAGCCAGGTTTGGAGTTTCTTTTATCTGTTCTTTTTGCCTACAACCCTTTCCAACAGATTGTGAATTTCCAAAGTAATTTTGGCTTTTGTTTCTCATGCAACTTCTTTATGTTAGAGAAAGATGATGAAATTTACATTACTGTTAGTTTTGCTGAAATAAAACCAAGTAAGTCCTGCAACTGTTTCTCACGTAAAAGTGATCTGAAACTGACAAGTAGTTTATCCAAAGGAGCACGCAGCATCTTAACAGTCCAGAGGAGAGTGGCTGGGAAGGACAGTTTATGGTCCCTGAAATCAAAATAGTGCACTGTGAAACGACAAGAGAGAAGGGAAAGAGAAAAGGTGGGGAATAAAGTGCAGGTGAAACAAAGAAATGAGGAGTAATGAGAAAAATTACAAGCTGGCAGCAATACTCAAGGGTATGTGGAAGTTACACAGGATCTTGGGAGGAAATAATCCATTCTCTGTGAAATGAAGAACGTAGGGAAACATGTCTGACTTATTAACATAGCTAAAATAGGTGTATCTTGCGGGCTGATCATCTCCCCTCAAACTTAGCAGTGAAGTGTAATTGGGAAAGCTAAATTTAACATGATAACACATGTCAAACACCCTTTTAAAGGTGAATTAATTCTGGTTTTTTGTCTTCTCTATATCCCTGTATTTGGTTGTCATGCTGGGAATAGATCCTTGCCCTTTTTTCTTAGCCATGACTCCTGTTGAAGTCAATTAAAGACTACCAGAGCTTGGAGTTTGTTGATGAACTTAATGTGCTCCTCTGCTTTGCTTTCCTCACACATCCCTCTGGGAAAGTGCACCGTTCCTTTTCTGGCTGGAGGGGGACCAGAGGGTGAAGGTGCAAGACTTGATCCCTCTTGAGCACCGAGCTTCAATTGCAGTATATTGGTTGGGTCTTCAGTAACAATGAAAGTATCAGGTGCTCAAGACTCACCAGAGTGGAACAAATGCATTTTGCTTTTTACGGGAAAGGTGAGAGAAGACTGGGTTTTGGTCCTGCTCTAAAGGGGGCTGTTGGGTCAGTTTGCTGGTCAGCAGAGGAGGGATAAACTGCTTCCTTTCCTATGTGCCATTTGCCTCTCCACCTTCACAGTTTGTTGTTTACCAGGGAATTGTTTCATCCTTGAATAAATGGGGAGCAGAAGACCCCCAAGCATTGTCATTTGCAGTCTCCAGACTGGTGTGCAGGACCACGCTCCCGCCTTTCCCAGTGCTGCTGGACAGAGAGGCTGCAGAGGGAGCTGCTTGATCCACTGCACGTGTGGGCCCCTGGAGATGCCAGGGGCCTGAACGTGCCCATCTGCCCACTGCAGTCACTGCCCATGGACAGGGCGTCTGGGAGCCCCACTGGAGCTCTGCCCAGGTGAGGGAACCTGGCTTCACGCCAGGCTGCTCAGACGCCACACCCATGTCAGGGAGGTGCCACCGCAGAAGTGTCTGGGCAGAACTGTGCAGCAGTGAGTGCTGGGGACCTGTCCCTAGCCCCGCTCAGCAGGTTCTGCCCAGTGCTGGAAGGAGAAGGATGAGGTTTGGCTTCACTTGGCTCATAGCTCTCCCCTTGTAGCACAGGAGATGCTGCCACCCTAAGCACAGTCTAGGCAGGTGACCATGGCTTTGCAGGTGAGGCAGTGAAGCTGTTGCCCTGCGGAGTGGTTTCCTGGCTGGGTTACCTGATAAGAGCCAGCCCATCCCCACCACAGCTGGAGGACCACAGCTGAAATGTGCTGTGTTGCAGTCAGCCCCTGCCAGGCTCCCAGAGCCCAGGCAGCTTCTATAGCTTCACCTTCTTTGCAATTTTCTCAGATAAGAAAGCGTTGATTTTGTTGTGGCTGCAGCACTGAAGTTCTTGCCTAGGCTACAGATCCGTGTAGTACCTCCCCTGAGGTGTGTAATCCTCCCCCCTTGATCCTGCAGTGCTGCTGTGTCAGAGCTGGCTGGTGCCCAGAGACCCAGGGGCCACATGTTCTGGTGCTGTGAATGCACTGGCACAGCGGGCACCGGTTGTGTAGCCACACACCTGTGTGTAGTGCTCAGGAGCTGGAAAATGCAGCCTGGTGTTCTGCAGCACTCATGAACCACCTTGGAATAAAGGGAACTATGTAGTTAAGGTGCTATTGCACTAAAAAGGTAATTACCTGCTGTTTGATAAATTAGAATGTATATGAGAGCAAAGAGAGCAGTGGAAAAGTGTAAATGGATGGTGTAGCTGGGTATTTCTTGCATGTGAGCATGACAGCACTGCTTGTTTACACTAGCAGCAAACTGTTTCAGATTTCCAGATGAATTTAAGCAGGTGCCACTCAGAACTGGTATTTTTCTGATCCTGACACCCCAGAAATTTCAGCAGCAGAAGAAAAACTGTTTTTTAGATCAACATGTTCAAGTCTACACCTCTGCTTTGGGTTTATTTTGATTTTTATGGGGTCAGGCTCCACTTGAGTAACTACACATCTGTGACATCTACCTGTAAGTTCTTTTATTTACATCTCACTAGCAGTATTTCCTAAGGGGAAAAAAGGCTTATTAGGTACCTGCCTGTGCTGTCTTACTTCCCACTTAGGTTTCTTTTTTAAGCCATCACTGAATTCCAGGCACATTTGAGAGGCAGACAGTGGTCTGCAAGATACTCATCCCTGTAAAGCTTGGTGAAAATAGGGAGATTTTGTTTTTATGTTCTACCCCAGGTGGGAGGAAGGTGCAGTGTGTGGGCAGCCCTTACTAGACACTGGGGAATCTGAGCAAGAGACCTACTGAATGTGGAGGAAAAACTCCCATCAGAGTTTACAATCTTGCTGGACATGGAATGCTCCAGCCTCATGATGCAGCTCAGGAGGAAAGTGGCTTTGCCAGCTCTGTGGCTCTCAGAACAACGTGTTTTATTACTGCAGATGGCACTGAGCTTGGTAATTGCTTGCCCAGGATGTGTGTGGTCTTTTCTCCAGCTCATGCTGATTTGTTGGAAGTAGAGTTGAGACAACCAGCTGTGCTTGGTGCCTCTTCCCACTTGATCCCAACTGTCTGAAGCTTTTGGGAAGAGAGCTCAGCTGGCAGCCTAGGAATGTTGGACAAGGTGTGTGTCTGTAGTGATGCAAACCAAGTATCCTTGGGTGTGGGTTGTACCTCTTGCTAAATACCTCCACAGCACGGCAGTCAAAAGGCACAGCTCAGCCCTGGAATTGGTGTTTGCTCCTTCAAAATATCATAAACTGAAAACACTTTTTGGGAAAGGGGCAGCAGAAAGAACTTGCTAGGAGGTAAAATGTGGAGAGCACATTAGGTCAGATATCGCTGCAGTTGTGGTTGCCATTGCCTGTTTTCCTTTCTGCAGAGCAAGGGAGTAGGCAGGCAGGAGAGTAAATCAGTTTCCAGTGGGATAAATGTGGGATGAAAAAAGCTCCAGATTTGTTGCAGATTACCAGGGCTACTCCTGGGAGAAGTGGTGCCTGATTTGGGTCCCTGTGTAAGCCTGTGGGATGACGTCAGGTGCATTAGCAAAATTCTCAGTTAAATTGAGCAAAGCGCTTAAGCTCGTGCTTTGCTGAATGGTGATTGATTTAAGCACAGTGCTTAATGCAGAACAGGTGTGAGGGGTCAGAAACTGTTAAATTGGTTACGACGCATCTTAAAATACTGAATTTCTGCCATTTCAGCAGGCACACAGATGCTATAACATTTAGGAACATAGTAAAGCTAGTGCGGCCTTCCAGATAATTGCATACTTCTTTCTTATCGTGGGTTGGATTGTTACTTCTGCCATATTTACACAAGTTCTCTCATCAAACTGTGAACACATTGTTCTTCTGGGACAGACCCTGACTCAGGTGGTGTTGGGACTTCTTTTAGCAGGTTTCTGCTGGAGGAATTTGTTTTTGTGGTCAGATTCTGCTCTGCTGGTCCCAAGAAACCCTTGGAGATTTTTGGTTTTCTCAGCTCTGCAGGGCAGGAGAGGTAAATTAAATATCTCTCCAGAGACGATGCTTTGCTTGTTTTCTGTCTGTTCCTCAGCTGCTGTGTAGTGCTGTTTAAGAAGTAGATGCAAGGTCCAGGCAGCTCTCAAGCGCGAGCTGAACCCTCATGCACTGCTCTGTAGTTGCATCAAAGCTTGCAGGACAATTATTAGTGCTATACCAATACAAACCTGGAAGAGTAGTTAGGGGTTGGCTTCACCACTTAGATGGCTCAGTGTGGGCACAGTCCATTGCCACCATTGAATGAGAGCTGTGTGTGTGGCTGGGCTCTTGGCTGTGTCTGTCCCTAGCTCTGTGCCAACCCTGAAGTGAAGGTGAGCCTGCTTGCAGAGCATCACTGTGGGGAGGATGCTGTGCTGCTTAGCAGTGTGGAGTGCAGAATGTGATTACTGTGCTCAAATTGTCTGGAATCTGCGGGAAATGGTTGTTTTCAGTTAAAACACATCATTTATTTTGCCAGTGTCTTAATTTAATTCCAGGAGATATTAAATATTTGTCATACCTTGGCTATTTATACACTTGCAGCTTATTGGATTGTGAAGCGGGTAATTAAATAGGCTGTGAGCTTGGTCTTTGGCTGTTGTAAAACTTTGCCGTTCTTGATCCATGGCCTGACATTTCAATTATTGTGGGTGGCACCTCTTGGGCCAGAGATGTTACGAACTCAGAGTGGAGAGGACTTATCAGATCATGCAGTTCCAAGCTTTGCTAAAGCCCATAGTTTCCAAAACATGTAATTTATGGCCTTGCTTTGCGTAGTCTAGACACTCTCCCCGAAGCACTTTGCCTCTTGCACAACTTGTAATTCCTTCTGCTGAATGGTGAGTCACTTGTTCTCCGTTTACCTAAGCGGAAAGTGGTTGGCAAATCATTTCTCTATGCAGTTTTTTCTTAGCTGGAGAGATATTTAATTTGTTTTTAGCTTATTTAGCAGTAGCAGCCCAGCCATCACAACTCTGCTACTAGCAGTGCATGTATAAAAAACCCAGAGCTACTGCCAGTGCTGTAGTCCAGGGTGGTACAAGGTAAACATCCTATTTCTATTTCATTATGTAAACTTGATCAGTATGTTAAGACCAATCAATACAGTATGATCAATAAAGCTGTTGCTTGGATGGTGTTGATGTGAATCCAGCTAGTGGCTTCAGCAGTGCCAGCGTTTCACCCACAAAGTGATCTCTAGAAATCACATATTTTAGTGTGTCTTTGAGAATTAAGACTAATTAAAACAGTAGAGTTCCCTTAAAACAGCAGACAAGGTGAGTGGCTGTTGGTGAGCAGCTCCTCTCCATTTGTCACTCAGGAGCGTGGGTGGGATTTGATGGATGGCCCCTCAAAGGTCTTCCCTGCCTGGAAATAGAACAGGGTGAGGTCCAAGGGAAGGTGCCACCTCACTGCCCAGCTCTTTTAGAGTGTGGTGCAGGCATGGTAGGACAATCAGAATTGTCTCCTCACCTTGGATGCTCTGTATGCAGGCGGCACCATTAGCTCCCAGTGGGTCAGAATTGGGCCAACCTTCTTGAAGGGCATGCTCCAAGGTCCAGCAATAAGGTCCAGCTGCTTCTCATGAGGGTGGGAGAGGGGAGATGCAGGAGATGAAAGGTTCCTGGGGAGTTCCACTGTGTCATTACCTTGTAGGTATTGACAAGAATATGTAAAGCATCCTAACCTGGCACTTGCTTAGGAAGAAGTTATTTGTGGGTACAGGATATTTGGGTTGCTTCAGCTGGGTTTTCCTCTGAATTGCGTGGGCTTCATTCTTAAAACTGGACATAAAGTGCAGTTGCTGAGTGTTTGATGTTAACCTTTTGAAACTGTTGTTTGAAAAGGTGCTTTTAGTGATAATATTTGATATTGTTTGTCTGTGATTCAGGCTGATAAAGTCAGACATTTCCTAGAATTTAAACACCTGAGTCAAAGTGTCATGCAAATATTTATTCAGCTTGGGGTAAGTGATGCTGTGTTTGTAGTTGTCATACTTCAAAACCTGTCTGTCTACTCCACAGTTAGGTCGGGAGCTTGGACTTTTAGTGGTGTCAGGTATATAGTGACCCTCATGGGTATCTCCCCATACCCAAATGTTAATATTTAATGAAGAAACTTAATGAAATTTAGATTTAGTCATGTTTTTCCTGGCCAGAAGGGTGGATTTTTTTAATGACGGTGCTGCGGTGTTTATCTTTGGGGACTGGCAATGCTATGTGCAGATCTCAAAAGAACCCCATTGAATTTGGTAAGACTTTGGGCTTGATGCCACAATGCCTTTGTGCAATACCCTGGCAAACAGGGCTGATGGTCCAGTAGTGGCCTTTTGTGATCTCGTGTGCTAAATTAGGGTGACATTCGCACAAGGGCAGGGTGCTTTTTGACTTTCTAAAAGGAAGAGTCTTCAAATCTAGCTTTGTCTGTAGACCCTCTGCAGACCACCTCCTGCTCCCTTTTGTGGTGTGATTTAGATCCACACTTGATGATTTAGGATTAGCATTTATGAACTGGATCTGATCCTCTATAAGCATGGAGCAGAGTGACCCTGTTCCTGCAAGTCTGTCGCTGCTGCTGTAGCTCCTGCTGTGTCACCCCAAGTCTGTCGCTCGCTGTATGTCTTTAGTCAGGTGAAGAATCTTGGGGGAAAAATTCAATAAACTTTTTGGCAGTGGAAAAGAAGTACTTGTTTTGGATGTTGTCATTGCCGTATGCACTTCTGCAGGAGAAAGAGGCCTTGTATCCAGATCAGCTGCAGTACCGTGGTATGCACAGACTCAGTTCAATCCCTTGGAGCAGGGATAAAAGGGAGTGGTTTGGCTCCCAGTTGCCTGTCTGGCAGAGGAGAGAACAGTAATAGGGAGGAAAGACTCTTTTCCAGGCACACACTTTGAGGAGCTACTGATAAGAAGAAGCTATTTGTTAAGAATTGTCTTGTTGAAACAGTCTCACAGGTTGCCTTGTAAAAAGCAGTTTCTGCTCTAGCATTTGAATTTGATATCTAGCATTTGAATTTGATCCTGAGAACCCACTGAGCTGGAGAGGATGGCGCTGGGAGTTTGCAGATTCTGTAAGTATGTAGCAATCACTGATGTCTGTTAGTTGCAGTGTGTATTTTCAATGGATGAGGTCTGTGGGGCTCGCTGACTACTGTAGGACGCCATTCCTCAGAGCCCCTCAGAGAGGGGCAGTGATTTGCCTTTGTTGGTAGGGATGTGTGTGTGTGCATGAGGGTCATTTCAGAGCCTAGAGTGTCACAGCCAACATACAGACTGTGGTTGAGATCGGAGAGGACGAGGTGCCTGGCTGGTGGCATCCTGGTGCGATAAAGGGACTTGGCTGTTAGAGGGAAGATAGACTGGTGCTCCTAAATACAGCTCTGTGCTCACTGATGTTGCTTCTAAAAGAAGGCACCCACCCATCTGATTTCCAGCTGGTGCTTTGCTTAGAAACAAACTCTTATCCCAAGGAGTGATTTGGGGGATCCCTGTCCAGCCATTGGCCAAATGAACCTAAATACTGCAAAGACACTTTGGGAAGAAATTTCTGGGCTTGCTCTGGCCAGCCTTGACATGTGGCTGGTACAAGTGGCTGTGGAGGGGAGAAGCTGCTTCATGAGCAGCCAGCCAGATGCAACATATATTCCACTCTGCGCTCCCCTCAGGTGTCCCTGTCTGATGGGTGTGGGCTGGGAAGGAAGGAGCATTCAGGTATTATGTTTTAGGCATAGAAAATACTGGATGGTTTGGGAACAATTAGGTGCAGCCATCCAGAAGTTCTGAGAGACTGCTGCTGATGCTGCCAGGGGCTGTAGTTTTTGCAAGGAGGTGGTTTCACTTTGCCTGATGTGCTGTTGCAGGTGGTCAGCTCCTCCCACACCTCAGCAGCAGAAGATTTAGGCAGCTGGAAGGTGATGTGGGTATCACATAAGCAGAACATCAAGCAAAAGGCAGTTTTCTTCTAAGATGCCAAATACCTTTTCCTAATGCAGCAAGAGGGCACAAGTGCTTTGCATGTTGCACGTGATGAGTTTGCTTTTATTGTCTTCACCCCTAGACTTCCCTCCTTCCTAGCAGACTGCTCTCATTCTTGCAACCAGAGAGGACAGACTCGCCCCTGCCTTGGAAGAAAGCTAATGGGGTGACGCAGCAGGAGCTAGCTGCCTTGCTACCTGCATGGTGACACTGTAAGGAGGAAGGAAGGCCACAGACAACACTTCTTCAGCCACGAGCGAGGCTGTGTAACCTGAGAGCGGTGCATGCTGCAAAAACCAGCACTATGCCTCCCAACCCTGGCTCTGCAGACCATCCTCTGCCAGTGAGACCTCTAGGCAGAAGCCATCTGCTGCTGTTATCTGGGGATGTTCTGAGCTGCACGGGGTTGGTTTTTGGTGCATAGCCAAGATCTAGCTGGAGTTAGGACTGCAGAAACTTTGTGTGTGTTCAGTCATTCATGAGGGCAGAGCAGCTCCCGAACATGAATCAATGCTGTGATCTGCAATGGGAAAGAACAGGGAGCTGGGAAGGGCACCAGGCCTGGCTGAGGGAGTTTGAGTTGGGAAGTTTCAGCTTTGCTCCTTCCCTTTATCAGGTGTTTGGTGCTTCAGTCTGCAAACTTTCCTGCTCTGGAAGGGTACCTGTGAAGAAGCTGGGGCAGGGAGGAGGGATTGCTGACAGTTCTCAGGTTGTGGCTATGTTTTCCTTTTCTATCTCCCATTTGCTCTGCATCAGGTATGCCCAGGGCTATGCAGGGATGGTGGAGAATAATACTCTTCTAGCCTCTAGCTGTCTTAAGAGAGAGCTGGTGTCCTCAAAAGAATTGAGTTGATCATGGAGTGGTGGATTATATTGGCCAAGGCTCTGCCTGGTAGGATTTCTGCTTGTTTATGGGCTCCTGGACTTCAGTGGTACCTTCTACTCTGAAATATGTTGGCTGTAATTCTGCAAAGACCGTACCACTGCCTTCACTGTGGTCTTGTAGGTTTTATCTACTCCAAGGGCTACTTCTTTCCCAGAATCTCTCATTACTGTGCCGGTTTGGACAAATTTGGAGGAAAATATCCTCTGATAGAAGGCAGGTTACAACCACCCCTCCTCCACCAGGTTCAGAAAAAAAAATTTTCCTCAGAGGAAAGTGAAAGAGATAAAAATCCTATTTATTTAGCAAACACACAGGAAAAGAATAATAATGCTGAATAATAAAACCTCTCGCTGTGGAGAGAAAACCTTGGAAGATTTTAGAGTCCTTCTGTAGGTGTGGTCTCTCTCCTCTTCCTTGGAGCTGGGTGGGTGTGGGCCTCGGTGGAAAATTCTCCCAGTGTTTTCTGTTGTTGAAACTGTCCAGAAGAGAAGAACGGAAAAACCGAAGTCCCAGGAAAACAAAGTTCAACTCTCCGTCTCCCTCCGGAGAAAAGGAGCCGAAAGCTGGCTGAAAAGCAAGAAGGGTGCTTCCTCTGCTCTTGCTACCATAGCAGGAGAACGCAGAGGAGTGTGTATCTGTGTCCTTGAACAACTGTTTTGAAAAGTTCGCTCGTTTTTTTTCTCTCCCCCCTCTCGGGCTCAGTTGAAAGGCACAGAAAGGCACAGGATTGATTTTCTGGGCATAGAGCAGTGATAGGGGATACACATCATAAAGTCACCCCAAGACAATGACACATTCCCGCACAGCCTAAGCCACATGCCCATCAAGGAGAGCGGCAATTGGTGCACTTGTTCCAGCCTAACTGGTGTAGGGAGGGAAGGCTGGGCAGGGAATGGCATCAGTGAGCCTGTTTGTTAAACGGCGAGCTTGCTGCTTGTACCAGCTACTTCGAGCCTGCATCGCTGAGCCATGGGCATCCCCCCGAGGGTTACACCAGCCCAGGCAGGGGCTTATGAGCAAAGCAGAGCGGTGGAGCATGCCTGAGGCACGGGTAGGGAACAGAAGCAACGTGTCATGGCATGATGGAGGATGAGGGAAGTGAATTTGACACTTGAATTACACTTCTAAACTTCTGATTTTGCTTGTTTTTAAGTGCTGTTACAAGTGCATGTGCTTGTGCAAAGGTTATGAACTGAGCAGGACGGGGTATCCATGGGCGTTGTTAGATTTCTCCATCAGTAGTGAAAGCCACTGAAGTGCCTGAACTCCAGTGCCATACATATTGCTGGCTGATATAAAATGGGTGTTTCCTCCTAAGGCTGCATTGCATCCCTGCTGCTGAACTTTTATTTGGAGTTCCTCAAACTTTGACCTCTGAAGCCTCTGTGGCAAAGCTCCTGCTTGGTACACATTTCATGCAGCAGGATGTGAGTGATAGAAATTCTTCCTGTAATTTCATCTCTCTGTAAACTCCCTTTTCTCAGCTTCTGTCGCACACCAAAATATTCCTTTCTGCATAGAAGTCACCCCAAAAGTGAATCAGATCCTGCTGAGCAGGACAGTCTTCCCACCACCTATTTATAGTGCATGCAATTACCCTCCATGCATCTCAGAATTCTAATTGCCTTTTTATTGCTGTTTAGTGGTGTGTTAAAGGTTTCTGAATGTTCAGGCCTTGTTTTCTCATTAGCTCTATTTATTGCTCCTTTGGCTCCCTTCCTCAACCTCATCAAATTTAGTATCTTCATGCCTCCAGGGCCTTGGGCAGCTCTGCCACTTCTGACTTCTCCCGTGTCCTCGCTTGTGTTGCTGCTCCAGATGCTTTGTGTTCCCCAGTCTCAGTCTGATGTGCTCTTGGGACCCGTCTCCTGGAAGGGGCTCTGTGCCTGCTGTGATACCCTGACAGCGGTCCCTTTGCTGGGCAGGGTGGCTTAGGGAAGGTGCCTCAGTGTCTCTAAGGCAGCTGCCTTGCATCAGACAGGGCTGTTTAGCGTGGTGAGGCTGCCCAGGCAGTTAGGGGCAAGTACGTGATTTCCAAATGGGGACCAACGGTCAAGAGTCTGGGGAGCAGCTGGTAATAGGGACTGGGAGTTGGTAAGCCAGGTGGGAGGCAGGTGCTGTGGCCTAGGGTCCCCTGCGTGGATTTGTTTTGCCAGGGTGGCCCCAGAGCTGCTGTGTCACCCGTGGTCCCCTTGTTGACATGGCCCTTCTCTAAAGCCACAGTCTCTTGGGCTGGGGGCACATACAGCTGGTACCACTGGGATTGCTTTTTTTAGAGCTTCATGTGTATCCTGTACCAGTTTTCACCTGATGGGCTTGTAGAACGCCTGGCACCCTGGTGGATCACTGAGGGCAAGCAGAAGCCTGTGTTTGTCTCATATAGTTTCTTGAGTACAAAGTCCTTTACAATGTTGTTTGCTTTATGTTTTAGCCTTGTTGTGCGGCATTTCCATAGCTCAGATTAATTTAATCATCCCCCAAGGTGCTTGCTTGTTCATGGTTGTCCAGGACTTTATTGCCCTCCTCTTGTGTATTGAAGAGCCCACACAAATCTGAATCATCAGTAAATGTAATCACGGTGTTTGATATTTGTTCTTCCAAATCCATGATACATAAAATGAATGAAACTGGTCTTAATACCCATCTGTGCCTCCCCTTTCAGCACTTCTTATGTTCCAATATGCTTATTTGCTGTGTATAGCCCTGCCACTCAGTCCTACTATCATTCGTATTGACCAGAGGAATTAAAGTTTTATGTAAAATTGTATCAAAAGCCTTCTCACCCTATAGGTAATTTATGGCCAGAGCTTGCCATCAGCAGCTTTAGCACGTCTGCTAAGCACAATGTTGGCTCAGGGAGGGCTGGGCTCAGTAGCCTGCAGTGTTCTGCAAGTTGGGCCTGAGGGTGGGTGAGTGCTCCTTGCTGCCAGCCAGCATCCAGCATCCCTGCCTGCAGCTGGCCTCTGCCTCTGACATGGTGGCACTTGTGACATGAGCTGTGCAGAGTTACTCTAGGCTGCCATCCTCATCTGTGGGCTCTGGCTGAGTGTGAGGGCTCATTAGTCAACAAGAAAGTTACTGAACTGAGCTTGGAGCTCCTTGGTCTCAGCAGTAGTTTGCTGTTTCAGGTTGCTTGTGAAAGGTGAAAGCAATGGCAGAGCTTTGCAGTTTGGGCACTGACTGGGGGCTTGAGTTTGGGCCAGGTTACAGGCTCAGCTCTCTGCTCACTTCTTCACAAACTCACACAATTATCCAGATCTTTCTCAAGCTGTCGTCAGTAAGAAGGTGATGAAAATATTACTCCTTCCTCCACAGAGCTCTGGAAGACAGTGAGAGCTTATGAGATGCTGAGTTAATTGCTTAGTGCGGGATGCAGGTCTGGGGGAGCACTGGGGACCTGATGAGAGTGGCTGTGCTGTAGCTCAGACACACAGACACTGAGCACCAGGGGCTGCCCCTTCCGTGACTTGCTGTGTCCTCCAAGCAGCTTCTACAGCTGCTCCTTCTTAAAATAAGACAGTTAATAGTCTTGCATAATTCATGCTTACAAGTTGTACACATTTGATGGTAGAAGGAGCTGACATTTAATTTACACACATGGGCTTCATATAGATCTTAACAGCTCTGTGCACAACAGCCATGCACCCTTTCCTGCTGTTTGTGTTTGGGCAGGTGGACTGCAGGCTGCCTGCTGTTTCCATAGGCAGGGTAGTGCCTGGCTCGCCTGCAGCCTGCTCCTCTGACATTCCTGAGCTTGTCACGGGTGCTGCCCTCCTTTAGGAGGGAGAATTGCACTGTAATGCAGAAGCAGAACAGGAAAATCTTCATCCTTATTGCTCTCAAAACCCAACTGCTGTATGAAAGGAAGGCAGCCTGGAGTCCTGAGCCTAGTTTTGGGTTGCTGGGAGTCTGTGAAGCGAGGCTCTGCTCCAGATGGGCTCTCTCGGGATGCATATGGATGTTCTCTGGCTGCCCTTGCTTGGGGCACTCTCGGTGCAAACCATGGCCTTCAGATGTTTGTGCTCTGGTGGTGGCTCAGGCTTCAGGGATATCCAAACTGTGACTAACAGGAGATGGGCATTTTAACTAGTATAGCAGCTCAGCTGACCTCTGTTAAAGCCCATATGGACAGGAGAAGAGTAAGACCTCTGATTCTTTCCTTTCAGCCAAAGGCATAAGAGCCAGTGGCTAGCCAGAAGCAGCTGCCTTGCTGTTTGGTTGCTGCAGGTTTGGGAGGGAGTTACAGCTGCTCCAGTAGTGTGGCAAATCATCTCCATTTATCTTGGGGTGTTATGCCTCGATGATGTCAGATGGTCTCTTTACATAGCATATCTATTCAGACTAAGCAAATCACAGTAGTTTTCCTATTAAAATTTAATTATGAAAGATGACACTTATAAGTGATTTCTTTTCTTTTTTTCTTTAGCCAGTTGTTTCATTTGCTGTATAACCCTCATGCTAATGGTAATAATCTTTCCTTGCTGTGGCTCAGGAGAACAGATGTGCTTTTTGAATTTGGTTTTTTTTACCTGGACAGAATCTTGGTGGTAGGTTTTTTTTTTTTTTTTTTTTTTTTTTTTTTTTTTTTTTTTTTTTTTTTTGTTGTTGTTTGTTTGTTTGTTTGTTTGTTTTGTTTGTTTTGTTTTTTGTTTTTTGTTACAGCTCTGATTACTTGCTTTGCAATGCTGTGACCTATATTCAAGGTAAAACTTGTGATAAATACTAACTTTGGGGAGAGAGGAACAACTATGTTTTTGAGAAGATTAAGGCCTGTCAGGCAGCAATCCTTATTTCAATTAGACATCAAAATGCAAATCATCCAGACTTCAAAGTATGTCAAGGTGAGAGGAGAAAGGACTTTATTATATTCTGTGATTAAGTTGAAATCCTTGAGCACTGTAATTGTTCCTGGTTAGTTGCACTGCCTAGGAATAGTGTGGGGGTAAGTCACAGTTATGCAAGGAAGCCCTTCAAAGATATTTTTAGTCCCAGGACTTTGGGAGCTGGAGGAGGGATTTGTTCACCTGGATGCTTGGGAGACTTTGCTGGCTTTGCAAGGGTGAATGACAGAGCTTGGGCAGTGAGAAGACTGAAGTATTTTTAAAATTTCTGCTTGAAGAGGTTAGCTATGGTTTTATGAAATGTAAATGAAATTTCTACTCTTCATTCTCTTTTTTTTGTATTTCCTTCTGACTTCTCAAGCAAACATTAACAAAAATTTGGGGGTAAGAACCAGAAAAAAACCTGACTTGTCCCTGTTGAAACCATGGGTACAAGGTTGTAGCTGTTTATGTAATGAATCTCACAGTGCTCAAAAAATGTGCTTGGTGTCGTGTTGTGCAATTTTTCAAGGTGTTTATGGAGTCACAGCACTACTTTGCACCAGAAATTGTAGCCATACACTGTAATTGTACATTGTGCACCTCTTTGTACCCAGTTCGGATGATTGTGCTTTGTAGATATAACACAGAAGCTTAATGAAAAAATAGCAAAAATGTGAATTATACATCTATCTTGTTTAAAAAAACATTTAATTATGTTAACATGTAGACTTTGCACTAGAAAAAATTCTGTAGATAGAGAAACTCTCTAAATGTCTGTGTTCTTGAGAGGTGGACCTTATGTGAAGAGCATTTGCAGCCACCTTACATCACCCCCTTCCTGAGGGAGCCAAGCATCTAGTGAGTTCCCCATGGCTGGCAGATCTCCCTGGACCCCGTGGGGCTGGGGCACTTTTTGCAAGCCAGATCTGGACATTGCTCTTGGGAGTTGCTGGACCTTCCCACCCAGCAGAGGTGGGAAGGGCTACAAACAGGAAGGCGGAGGCAAAGAAACAACCTCCTGCATCATGCAGGCTACTGCTGAATCATTGTTTATGCTTCTTCCGTACCTGCTGACCACACGATGCGTGGAAACAGGGTACCTCTATTTTTAGTTCTTACCTTGTGCATTTATGCACATGCATGCTGAAAATGTACTTTCTGTGATGGGAGCAGTTTCTGGCCTACACAGGGAAAGTATTTCAGAGTTGTAGCACAGTAATGATTCACGATTTCTTCCCTTCCTAAAATCATCTGCACGAGGAGAGTGTGGGGAAGAACTGCTTGCTCTGTGTAGTAGTATGGGATGCCCCGAGTGCCTTGGAGTTGCCGCTCCAATCGATGCCATCCAGCCATGGTCCTGCCCCGTTGCCTTTCTGACAGCCGAGTTGCACCTGCCAAATTTTATTCCATAGTCTGCTGGCTTCCTTTACCCTCTCTTTTAGAGCTTATTTGGTACCTAAATATGATCTATCAACTATTGCAGCAGGACCACATTGTTTTGGTTTGTTGCTGTCAGTTTTTAATCATCTGTGATTTATTTTGCCCGTATTGATGCTACTGGAGCAATATTGAGCTCTGTCAGCAGAGAAGGTCCCAAGATGAAACCAGCACATTTGTGTTGGCAGGATTTGTGTGTTGGTTGTTACCTGCTGCTGCATTAACTGTGCTGTGAAAACAGGCATCACTTTTGAGGTAATTTAGGTATAAATTACCTGTATGAGCTGGGATGTTGAGGTGGGGCAAAGCAGTGACTCATCGATACCAAAAAATGACTGTTTTCACTGGGGACAAGATCTGGTTTATTTTGTTAATGCTTCAGGAAGCCAGTGGTTGCTGGTGGAACATTTCAGTGAAAGCAAGGCTTTCTCATTCCAGTGCACTGGGATTGACAATGGCATTTTGGGAAGAGAAGAAATAAAAAGCGCTCTACTTTTAAATGGCTCTGTCATTCATGCGGCAGCAGCTTTGTGACACTGTCCCCAGCTGCTGCGACTTCAGAAGCTGAGATTCCCCAGAGCTGATGAGATTATTTGACTCAGTGATATTCTTTAGAAGATGCATTATTCCTTCCCTGGTATCCTCCTGATGCACAGGGTGTTGGTCCCTGCCACCAGAAAGCCTGGGAGTGGCTGCTGCTGCTGCTCAAATGAGTAAAGTTGTGCATACAGTGACAGCAAACTGGTCTGAGTGCTGTGTCCCATGTAAAGAAGTGTGACAAAAGGCTCATCAGGATTCTGCCTTAAAATCCTGTATCCAAAACCTTAATGCTGTACTTGGTATCCATGAGGTTCTTCCAGCTGCCCTCTCTGATTTGCTCTCAGGAGAAGGTGGCAGGCGAAGTGCTGCTGCTCTTGAATACTGGGTGAAGTTTGACATCGGCTGGGGTGGGAATCGTATCTGCAGCTGTGGTTTCTGGAAAGTCTGGATGCTAAACTACCATGTTCCAGCAGGTCTCATGTCTTAAACCACTTACAGCAGACCCTGTGGCAGCCTTGCTTTCCTTAGCTAGCTTATTCAGAATCTCAATATCCAGAAACCAGTGTTTCCTCCAAATCCAGATCCATTTCTTAAATAACCATTTACTGTGCTGTGAGAGTTTGGTCTGGCTAGCGAGAATGACTTAGTGATTCTGGTACTCACTCTGGCGCAGTGATGCCTGATGTCTTTTGGCTCCTTTGCTGCCCTTAGTCATTACAGAGCCTGGGCACCTGCAGCCCGGAGAGTGTGGTGTCTTTGTGAAGCCCTTGCTGATCCAGTTTCTGTCCTTGTTTCAGGGATATCAGGAATGAAGCAGTTGCTTGCATCACTGCAGAGTAATTTTCTGACTCTGGAGCCACGCATACAGCTGCAGCATGTTCATTCCTACCTGCACACACAGCCCCAGCTTTTCCTGGTGTGAAAAGCCTGCTGAATTGTTTTAAAATGTCACAGCAGGAAAGAGCTTTGTTTCTCATACTCCATCATTTATGTCAGCCCAACTTGTGAGCTGTTTGCCACAAGCACACGTGCAGGTGTAAATACATTGGCTTTACATCGACGTGTTTTCTGCGTGTTTGTGGCTGCCCTGTGGAGGAGCATCACCAGCCAGTGCTGGAAAACTCCTGTGGCAAAAGAGGGAGGAAAGGGAAGAGGAGAACCGAGGAGGGGTGGGGGGAAGGTGCTCATCTTGAAGCAGAAACACCATTTGCTTTTGCTTCACCTCCCTACAAAGAGATAAGGAGGGCCTTTGGACTGTGCAAGGACACTTCCCCCAGGAGGTGGGAATAAGGTGGAGCAAGGGCTACTCAAGAGTAGCTGTTTAGAAACAGATCCACGGTACCTCTTGGTTTTGTGGGGAGAAATGCTGAAGGTTTGGGCCCTTAATGTCCTTTTTCTCTGGACCTCAAACTGAAAGGCAAATATTTTTTCCCCAAAGTTGTTTAAAGCTAAGCCTCACAAGGCTGAAACGATGTGCAAGGAGCCACAGCTCTCTCTGAGGCTTCAATTTTCAGGATTATTCAGAGATTTGCAAATTAGAAAGGTGCTGAAACCAGTTGCCTTGAGCTTCAGTGGAAAAGCATTTGATGGTATGTGGCATCTTGCAGATTAGTTCCTAGGCACCATCCCCTGTTGGTGGTAATTTTTCATCACTGATGCTGTCCATGGCCAGAGCTCTCTGTTTGGCTTATAGCCACACTCTTATTTAAGGCACAGAGAAACCAAAGCAAGGGGAAGAGAGGCTGAGCACGACCTGTGCAGAGAAGGTGCTCCCAAATCAGTGCTGGCTGCCAGCTTTCTCCACTGTGCCCAGGGAGATGCCAGTGACTGTACCAGGGATGCTCCAGTGCTCAGTGTGGGGTACGGGTTGTCTCATCAGACACCTGAGCAGACAGCTTGGAGGTCAAAACCTCTTTAGAGCAAAACTATGTGCCTGCCTTGCCTCTCTTCTCTCTAATTGCTGCCTTGGTGCTTCCTATCTTCATCCAGTAAGCAAGCTGCCGGGTAGTTAATTACTCCTCTGGTCTGAGTGCTGTATTATAGTCCATTCTGTCAATACTAATTGTTTTATAGAAATATGAAGTACCTCTACCCCTTTCCTCCAAGGACTTTGAGATGCAATGTGGGCTTTAATGATATCATTCTCCCTTCTGTCCACTATGAGCAGGAAAATTTCTCCAATTTTCAATGGGCACTTAGGGCTATCTGTTGGAGAGCCTTGAGCACTCTGCTTTTGGGGTCTGTTCCTGTGCCTTTCCAAAAAAGCTCTTTCCTTGCCCTGGTACCTTTGGTGTTGTGTATTTATAACTAATCAATTGCAACCCCAGATCAGAGAGATGATTATAATTCGTCCTGATGAATCCAGGCAATCCTTCCTTACATTTTTCCCTTCCTGGGTGAGATTTCTTCTTGCTTTTCAACCTTTGGTTTGATAAACAGGTGCAAAAGAATAAGTAACTTAAGCAGTGGTTTTAGGTGGGCATCTACTGAGAGGGCACACAGTAGAAAGTAAAGCTAGAACATAAGGAAAATTCCTCCTTTCAAGCATGAATATTGTCAGCTCTTGGCATTCAGTTGTATCTCTGTGTACTTGCACTGAACCAGGTGGTCAAGGTGGGCAACCACTGGTGATGTCTCTTTGCAGGGGGATTTATAATTTTGAATGTCTTTTTATTGCCCTGGAGTAAATACCAGATAAACCCACATTCATTCATAATTAAAGAAAAATAAATTTAAATGTGCCGCACGTGTTTTGAGCTTCAGGTGTGTTTGTAGTGACTAATGTTTGGGGCTGTGCTCTGGTTCTCTTTGCCTCACTGGAGGTTTTGCTGTTAGCTTTTATCGTTAGTGGCATTGCTCAGAGCAGGATGAATTCCCAGGTGAGCATGAGCTATCTGTCATGCAGAGATGAAACAGGAGAGCAGGGAAGAGCTCGCTGCCTGGCTGTGGGAAAGGCCCTGCCACCAGGATGCTCCAGACCTGATCCTGACTGCTTTGTGTACCTACAACTTCCTGCAGAAACCTCAAAAATTAGATATGGGTGTGCCTGAGGGTGCTGGTGTGATTTTAATAGAGATGGGGAGGGTTTGTTGATAGAAGGATAGATGGCAGAGTCCCATTCCCCAGTGGGGTGTGGAGGATGAGAAGTATTTTAGCCCTTCACTAAATGGCACCTTCTGTTTGGCACATGCCTGTGTGTTGCTCAACACAGCTGCAGGTGCACATCCTGGCGCTCAAATCAGGGCTTCATCTGCTGTCAGCTGGGTACACCAGGCAAAAGGAGGATGGCTGGATGCAAGGGTTGATGGTATTCCTCTGTCTTCCCAGGGGATTCACAAAGCAGACCATACTTAATTAGACTTGCTTTCAAACTTAATTAGAGTCGCTTTCAGAAAACAGTGCAACTTCTTTCAACACTTTTCAATGGCGAACATGGGAGGGCAAGCAGCATGGAGGTTTTGCAGACCCACAGGGCGAGAAATACTCAGACTGAGAGGCAGGAGTGCTGATCCATGAGCTGAATGGTGCAGAATGACTGCTGGCTACTCCCACAGGCATGGCACAGTGCTGGACTGCTGGATATGCTCAGTGCATCCTTGTCAGGCTGAGGAATCCTTGTTGAAGGTCTGAAACTGCTGTACGCAGGTTGAAATTACATGGCTGTCAGTGCAAGCTGTGAACTGGGAGGTGACACAGCTTTTTCTCTGGAGGAGAGTTTTTTTTGCATATTGTGTGGGATTTGTGGGATTTATAAACAAAACTTACTCCAATACAGGCTGAATCTTTCCTGTATTCTATTACAATATGGGGGTACAGGAGGCAGAAATTAGCCTTTTAGATTTAATCTCTGTCTTCTTCATCTGTGTTGAGCTCTGAGGCTGTTTGTGACCAGAGATTTGTTGTTTGGCTTGGAGTTCCTGTACAAGGATTTTCTGTCGCAGCTGAGCACTCTCAGTGCTTTCTCTGCTGTTTTTCTCTGCAAACATTCAGCGAAGTTTGATGTGCTGCTGATGTCATCTGCAGGAAGTTCTATTCTGTGGCTTTAAAATGCATCCCAATTTCAAACCTGCTCTATTGGGCTTAAGAAAGCCTGTGCTGGTGCCCTTGCTGTCATATCACCCAGGGTTGTGGAAGGCTGCATGTTAACTGGTCTCTGAAAACAGTTTCCTGGCTCTCAGCCACAAATGTGATTATGGTTACACGGGGGAATGGAAGCATGAGAAGCCACGTTGTTGCATAAAAGGTTAAGTTCAGTTGATTTTTAATCCTTCTACAACAGCAACCTCCTGTCTTTTACACCTTCATGTGTGTCTGCTAAGGCATAGGCAGGAGCTTATTGAGATTGAGTACCAGGTAGGCCAGGCTTTGCTTCTGGAACTTTTCTGGGGAAAAGAGGCAGTAACATCTTGGCTCGTAGTTGTTTTTTTAAGTGAAGAGCCTGGTGCTGCTGTCTCTGAGTGGGACCCAACGCTGCTGCTTTGTGTCTGCCATCAGTGGGAACTGGGGAGCCCCAGTGCTGTGTGCAGCTGGATTCTGGGTGGAGTGATGGCACCTTGCTGTGTGCACCAGCACGTGGAAACCCACACGCTTCAGCGGGAGTGGGGCCAGTTTCCAGGCTGTGCCTGCTCGGGGCCTGTGACATGAGGACATATGTTTTGGGAGGGTGTGCGATCCCATGTCCCAGGGTGAGTGAGCTCCCACACATGTACCCAGGGATGTGCAGCAGCTCAGGATGTCACCGATGATGTTTATCACCTTAATATTCATCTCCTGTGTTTGCAAATTTTGGCATGAGCTGCAGATTCTTCTGTAAGTGTTTCAGGGCAATTTCCTTCAGTTCCTGATTAAAATGCGTGTGTTTTTCCTCATTTAAAAATATCATCTGTATTGAAAAGCTAATGATCACAATACCTGGCTTCCTTTTCCCCGACAAAGATGACAGCAGTGATATAAATCATTATGTTGCTGATTGTAAAATTGCTACCTTCAGGCATGTCTTTATTTTAGGGCTGGATTTTTTGGCTGCCACAATTTACAAGAGGAAGGCAGTTAGAAATTTTCTCTTTTCAGTATGTAGTTTTCACAACTCTCAAGTTTCTTTATTGTGTCAGGCTGCTTTGGCTGCCAGGCTGGAAAAAGCAGAAGATTAAAGTGCCTTTTTCTTTTTCCAAGCATGCAGCTGTGCATATAAGTATACGGTGTCTTTCCTGATGTAAGATGAAGTCATAAAGATTTCCTGGTGGGCTTTTGCGTTGCTCTGCAATTGTGGTCCTTGCTGCAGTAGACAGGGAATATCCTTTCCTCGGGACTTTTTTGTTGTCTGTTTTGAGCCTCAGTTACCTTCCTCTGGTTCCTGGCGTGGTTGTTGAGGGACCACAAACCTTCCTAGCACTGAGGTGCAGCAGCTCCAACATGTGCAGAGTCCTGCTGAGAATTTGGATTTAAGTTGCTAGTTTTTGAAGTGAAATCTGAAAGGGATTTTAATGCAGCATCATATGGAAACACCAAGGATTGTTTGCTTTGTTGCTGGGTTAGGTTTTTTTTAAATTTTAGCTGGGTTTTTTTCCTCCCACCTCTGTGGGGAGATGTAAATGCCTGTCTAGAAAAGTCAGGAGCTGCAGAGACTATCAGAAATGCCACCACCAGCTGACCACCTCCCAGACAGCCGAGCTCTGTGGTTGGTGAATGACGACAGCAAACACTATGAAGGGTATGGATTGTATTTAATTCTGCGTTACAATCCCTTTAATCTAGGATTATATCCAGTTGTTTTCTTCGTGCTGTCAGATAAAAGCGAAAACAGCTGGGAGGAGAAAAATTGCTTCAAACAGGGGCCGAAAACCTTGAGTATCTGCAGGTGCTTTTATCAGAGGTATAAATCTGTCTCATTGAAACTGTCTAGGCAGGTGCAGGGGCTGACAGGACCCTCCACCTCTGATAGATTAAGACCCTGGGAAGGCAACTGGTTGCAAATGAAACAGTAATTGCTTTCCCCTCACTGAATGAAATCTTCGCTGAGGCGATTACACAGATTAAAGCTTCCCACTGCAATGTACCAGAATAAATATAGCTTGTGCCACTTGCGGGGGCTGCCGCAGAGAGCAGCATCGGCTGTGGGATGCCTCTTGCGAGATATGGTAGGGCAGCTGGAGTGAAGGGTAGAAATCCTGTAAAAATAGGGCTGGAAGGACCTCAGGCTATCTGAACATCTTCCTCTTTTAGAGCTAGATTGAGCATGCCCAGGTTGTTCCTGCTGGCACTTGTCCAGGTGGTCCTGCTGGGGATGCGGGGACAGGAGTTCCTGGGCCAGCTCCTACTGTGCATCTGCATCCTTACTAGGACAGGGCTTTTTTCTCCAGTATTCAGCCTGGCTTCCTTGCTGTAATATGTTCTTTTAATTTCTTGTTGTGGATGTGAGTGGGAATGAGTTATTTTCTTTTTTTTTCAGCAGAGTTTTCCATGCTTTGAGGAATCTTGTCCTCAAAGTGAGGGAGCTCTTTGTTTCTTACAGCCCTGCCCTGGGCTCACATTTGTTGCCTTGCTCCTGCTCCCCTCTCAGGGTCTCCCTGCGTGGTCAGTGCCACCAAGGTGCCCCTTCCCTGCACTGCGTGAGTACTTAGTGCACCCCCAGCCATGCACTTTACGTGTTAAATTAAGCCATTAGCCTAAATAACAGATGCATTTTACCAACCTGATAATTGGTAGTAGGTGCTACTTTGACTAAGGTGCAAGGGGGAATTCGCCATGCATACATAAAATAGTTTTCTTTGTTTATCACAGCATGATTTAACTATCTGATGGTGTTTGATTAGGTTGCATGCTATATAATTTCAAGTACAGTGTGTGTGTGGTAGTTGCATAACACAAACTAAAAGTCTCTGAAATGCAGGAGTTGTACATGTGAGAGTTGTAGAGATCCTTTTCCACTCTAATTAGCTTCTTTCCAGAAGAAAAGAAAAAAGCATAAAAAATTGCAGTTCACTTCAGTGTGTAGTAGAAGATGAAGCCTGGTGTGGGCTGGGGCAGTGCTACATGATGGAGCATCATCCTGGGTTGTACAGAGCTGTGTCTCTTCCCTGCAGCCATGTGCTCCTGTGAAGAATCTGGCTTTTCCTAAGGTGTTTGGCAAACCAAGTGCTGGTACGGTGGGAGGGGTTGCTGTCTCTCTCCTCTGTGCCCAGACCCTATTGGCACAAGCTTGGGCTCCCCTTCCAGAGCTCAGCATCAGTCCCTGCCCAAGGGACACAGACTTGTGTCCTTGGCACAGCCCTGTGAAGGGGACTGCTCCTGGCTCTCATGGTTTACCATGTGAAATTATTTGAGTTATGAGTACCTTGGGGCTAGGCCTTGTAGGGTTTTCTGCTATTTTCATTCTGCACCAAATGGTACAGAGAGGTCACAAGACTCAGGTTATCAGCACAAAAACAGGCCCTGGAGCTGACCTGGGTGTGAATGGGACAAGGCAGGTGCCTGGGTAGCACAGGCTTCTGCAGAGGCATTTGCAACCAAAGGGATTTGACTGAGCTGTGGGTGAGTACTCAGAAGTGCTTTGAACTGTGATGGTGATCGCGGCACCATCACCTCCTATCAAATGAATCAGCAGGAAAGAAGTCTTTTTCTGGCCCAGGGCTAGTTAGTTTAATTAAAGGTATGTTGCTCTTGCCAGCAGATCAGGCAGAATTTGAAGTAGTCCGCTAAGTTGGTTGCTTAAATAATGAAATACTGTTACGCCTACTTTTCCTCGAGTCTAAATTTCTGTGGTGTAAGTAACAGGATGAAATGATCTGTTGCTGTCTGCGGAGAGCTGATGAGAAACGAGTGGTGGAGGTGATGGGTAGGGACTTAAAACTGGCAGGGGATCTGCTGTGAAACGTGTTGGTTTTGCTGCAAATTTTAAGGGCCAAGGCTGTGCCAGTGACTTGCCTCGGGTGGCACACACGGGAGATGGCCACCACTGGCTCAGCACCTGCCTATTAAACTGTTTTGAAGAAAATAACCTTGACATCCAGCTTATCTACTCTCAGGGGATTGTGATTTGTATCTGGCTTTTTCTCTAATTAATAAAAATCTATTTTTATGTCTTGGGGATGAATTTTCTCTAGGCCTTTGTTTATCCAAAAAATCCTCAATGACTTGAAGTGATGGTTGTAATGATGGACTTTTCTCTCTGTCTGAACTGCTGGACCCTACTGGGGACCAAAACAACACCTTTAAATTTCAAGCCCCTGTTCTTCCATACATGTAGTTTTCTCATGGACCACCTTTTGTTTTTTGTTATATCATCTTCGGATGCCAAGCCCTTGTTTTTCCAAACTGATACTTTCTTGTGAACTATCTTATGTTTCCACTGGGGATAGAAATGGTTTTCTGTGCCCCATCCCAAGGACCTTGGTGGTTGTTGGCGGTAGCTGTTCATGGAGTAGCTGCAAGAAATGCTGCAGTGGCCCCCTGGTTCCTTCAAGCTTGCTCCTTAGGACTGTGACCAACCGCCACGTGGACACTGGAGTGGGATTTGGCTGGCGCCTTTGCTGGCACCTCACTGGCCATTTGTGCTGCTCCGGCTCCAGTGCCCCATCCCAGCTGGGATCCAGCCCTTCTTTGGAGCCTGAGCCCTGGCTCTTTTCTCATACTCACAGCCATGATCATTTGCCTGGTACAGCTGCTTGAACTGACTTAATGCAGTTCTGTACTCATCAAAGGCAGTCATCAAGACTGGAGGCTTTTTGGCTTCTTGGCTGCTGCTTCTGTCAGTAGTTCCTATTAACACTAATGGAAATCACACTCCAGCATCACCAGCACAGCACCCCCTGTGCTGTGCTTTGCTGTCTGACAGGAGTGGAATTGTGGAGGTAATTCCTTCTGCATCACACAGAGATTTTACTGCAAGGGGTCTTGCTGTCACTTCATATGTACTGTGCCAGCTTAATGTTCTGTTATTTTCTTTCTTGTGAAGAGCCTGTAAAGCTGAGGAGTGTGGTGGGAGTTAATGCTCGTTCTCAGGCAGCAAGAAGACGGGAAGAAAAGTCTTCTTCTTTTGAATTCCAGCCTTTGACACAGTGCTTCAGAGGCTTTCCCTGTGGCCCTTCATAACTACAGGGTACGTTGCTCTCTCTTCAGCAGCAGCCCCTGAGCAGGGAATGCAGCCTCTGTCACCCACCTAAATGTCAGCTCGTAGGCAAAGAGGATTTGTGCACAGCTTAGCAGAGGGCTCAGCTACCAGCCCCATTCATAAATCTCCTTGGTCTACCAAACAGGCTGATGGTTGCCTTGCTCTTACTGACTCATGTTGTGCAGGCTCTTAGTTGCTCAAGATAAGCATCTTTATTCTATCATGTTCTTGCTGCATGAGTCTGCTGTTAGCCTGCAATGTGGCAAAGGCTTCTGTCTTTCTTTGTTGTTTTTTTCTGATGCTATCTTCAGTTTCCTTGCTTCTCCATTGTATCAGGATGAATTGGGATTTGTTTTGCTTGTTTAAATCACATTTCTGTAAAAAATGTCTAAGGAATTAATCGCAAAGCTCAACTATAGTACATGGTTTGTAAAGAAGTAGTCAGAGTTCAAAAGATTAAAGGAAATAAAAATTTCTATTTGCCACCTAAATTTAAGGAGAGCTTTAGTGTATCCTGGGAGATAGCATCAGAGAGAAAAGTGAGATTGCAAAGACAGACATCAACCAGGAGTGACTTATGCCCAGCAGTTCTGCATTCAGGCTTGGGGAACTTTGCTCCTGATAAAGACTTGGGCTTTTTAGTCAGTGAAGGCGAAAGTATCTTCTCCGGGACTGGAGCTGATGGGCAGGGATGCTGAAGTTTGCAAGTGACTTCTGTTGCCAGCTTCCCTGACATTTTTTTTCCAATATTTCCTAGGGGGGAGGATTTTATTGCTGAGTTTGTTTGCTACAGCATGCATAATGTCTGACTTTCTGAGCCCACAGCCAGGGTTTTAGCTGGAACCTGGCAGCTTTCTCTGCTGCATGGGTCAAGCCAAGGGCTGAAAACTGGCTGGAAATCAGTTGGAGGTGGAACAAAGTTTCCCACCAGTTTGTCCTTCTCTTGTCAGTGTGGGCAGGATACTTGCCCACTCAAGAAACCATTGTGTGTAGGTCTCTGAAGTTTGGAAATTGCAGACAAGGAGGGGCTGGATGGTGAAGTAACATGGGCATTGCTGGAGAAAGCCCTGCCAAGGGGAACCAAGGAGAGAGGGCTTGTTTGTGCTGCTTTCTGGCATTTCCCCTTCATGCACACCCCAGCCTGGCCCAGCTTTCTGGACAAAACCTGCTTGGTCACAGTTCAGCCTTGTCCCCTCTTCTTCATGAGGTTTTGAGGCCATAGGAGCTGCATGAGCCAGTGCAGCTGGTGCTGTGGGTTTGGCATCACCTGCCTTCACCCGCACACCCCGTAGGCTCCCTGCTCCCTGCCCATCTCCCAGCATTCCTACTCCCTCATCCAGCTGCCAGGGAAGCTCTCTGCTGATATCCCAGAGAGCTGGGAAAGCATTTGTCAATCATGGCCGCCTCTTCTGGAGCAGGCTGTGTGGGCCCACTCTGCAGTGTGTGTCGTGCCAAGGGAGAGGCCATCGCTGGCTGTGCTGGTGCTGGCCCAGCAATCAGCACCAGGAGCAAAACTCCGAGCTCCTTTCATTCAAATGTTTTGAGGCATTTTCAGGTAAGAGACTGGATTCTCAAATCCTCAGTTCTGCAGCTTTTATTTAAGCACTATTTAAGATTAGTGTTTTTTCTTCCAATTTCTGCGGGTACCAGTTATCTCTAATTCTTCAGTGTAGGCTGAGGCTTCTAATAGGAATGTTTGAGCTAAAAAAAAAAAAAAGGCAATCCATGCTGTAGGCTGAGGTGAGCTGGAGTCGCTGGGATTGTCTGTGCATGTACAGCATAGCGTGGGATCAGTTTTATGAGATCAGAGTAACATGGAGTACTGTGGTCTAGCTGCCACCACGCTCTGGGATCTGCCGCCTGCACAGATCTGCTTCCAGGATATAGCCCGCTCCTCACACTTATTGGGAGGAGTAAAATGAGAGTAGCGATTCAATGCACTGTGCTCATTTGGGGAGTTTATTTTCCCCCTTTTTGTGGTTTTGACTGTTATGGTTTCAGTGATCTCTTCCAGGGCTCCTAGAAGCAGAAGGGAAGCTCCAGGATAGAGAATACTGTAGGCAAATGCTAGCACAGCTGCCTTTTATGAAGAATAATTTCATTTTGTCTTTTCCTCTTTCTGTATGCCCACGTGTTTTTCTGCTCCTACAAACACTCCTCTGAAATTATATGCTACAGGTCTGCAGTAGCTTTGCTGCTTTTTGTGGGGGTTTCAGCTTGTACTCTTAATGTGCAGACAAACTCATTACCAGATGTAGCAACGGGCAATTCTTCCCTCCTGCCCTTTGGGACTGTGTTCTGCTCCCTCTGTGCACAGCCTTCTCTCCTCCCTCCTCTTGGGCTTTTTCAGCCACTGTAAGATAGTGTAAGACACATAGGAAATCTGGATTTTCAGCTTGGACAACATATTCTAGGGGTGTGTTGAAGAGGATATTTACTCCATCTGTTACATCCCCTTCTGCTGCAGGTCACTGTTCTTGTAGCATCAGCTTGCAATTCTGCACAACCCACAGCAAATGAGGAGCTCATCTGATGGGAAGAGGATAGCAGTGGGGTCTGACCCTCCCAGCAGAAATGCACAGAGGTCATCACTCACTCAAAGCCTTTAAAATTATTCTCCCTCAAGCCCAAAGAAGAAAAATGAATCTTTCTTCTTTTTGAGACAATATACTACAATATACTACACTTCACAGGAATCCTTAAAACATCTTTCCTGGCTTAAATGAGAGAGTTTTTAATGTTTAGGCATGTGTTTTGGGAAAGGATTTTTATGTAGGGCCATATACAACTGCTGTGTTGAAAATTGCCAGACTTTAGAGAGTTAATGTATAATAGTGGTACCAAACTTACTCTTTTGGGTTTGTTAGGAAAGCTGGATGTTTTGAACTACTATCTCTAACTTTTGGCCAAAAAAAGCCCCACAGGCCATCAGAGGCACTAACAAAAGCTTTTTTTAGGTGGTTTGGTATTTTTTTTTACATCCAGCTTACCAGCACGGTGTTTCCAGGCTGATGGGAAGGCAGTTGGACCAGACCAGATCTGGCTTCATTTGCTTCCTGTGCCCAGGAGCCAACAGGAAAGATCTGTGCAGTTGTGTGCTGCTGCTGGGACTGGGTGGCTGGTGCTGGGTCACAGCAAGTAGCTTTGGGGGGATGTTCTTTAGCTCTAATTAAACTTGGCCGGAGGTGAAAGGCAAAAGACAGCCAGCATGCCAGCCAGAGGCACCAAGGGCAGAGGGCTAGTAGCTCAGGGAGCCAGAATGTCCCTCTTGCCCCTACCAGGTGCCCCCAGGGATGATTCAATCATATGTTGGTTGTGACATTGCTTCTTTCATTCCACTGGTGGGGTTTGCTTGGGGAAAGTCCGGGTGCCAAGCTGTGCTCAGCTCAGATGCCTCGCCCCTGTCCTTCCACCAGTTCCCCAGGAGATCTCCCTGCAAGGCTTGGACTGATCACTGCAGACTCCAGAGCCTGTCAGCCAGCAAATGGCCTTTACCTTATCTTGAAAACCATGACTGAACTTCATGCCTAATTTCATGCAAGCAGCTAATTGTGCCTTTGCAGATGCCGGTGTGGGCCCTGCCCACACTGCACACAGGCTGTGTGTACCATGACTGCCCTAGCTGGGTTTCATTTGTGCTTACAGCCCAAAGCTGAGTAAAGGTCGCTGCTTCCTCCAGCCTCCCCTGCCAAGTGAATGTGCTCCAAGCCTGGAAATCTGAGCACTTGCTTGTGCAAAGCCACCCTTGGGGGTATGTCCCCATGGGGCTCTCGTCCCATCTCTGTGATACCTCAGATAATTTGCAAGATTTGCCCCCTTGTTTTCAGCCTCCTGACAGAAACTGGGTCCAAAGAATAGGGCTGTGGGAAACAAATTGGATAATTTTAACTGTGCCTTTCCTTAAGCAATAGCAAATCACCCAGTGGAATTATGTTATTGCAGATGAATTTCCCTGATGTCTTTGAAGGAGCAGACAGACATTCTCAGTTATTCCTGGTACATACCAGCCATCCTGTGAAGGTATAGTCCCATGTCTCTGCCTGGTGGTGGGCATGGAAAGTTGAAATGCTCTGTTTTCTTGCAGTAGTTTGTGGCCTCAGAACAAATTACCTTTTACTAAACTTTCTCTTCCAGCTCTGAACAACATGCCCTTGTAAAATCCAATATTACTCACTTTAGCAGGAAATGTGAGGTGGAGGAGGAGGTGCACTACAGTTTCACGCCATTTCTCTTGTTTTTCTATCTAGAAGCAAATTCTGTTCTGGCTTGACTGATTGATTGAACCTTTTTCAAGTGCTGTCTGAAGGAGACAGCTTCTCTTTTACTGGATCAGAGATGCATTTGGCTCTTACACAGATTTTCTTAAAATCTGGAGTGTTTTCTTTCTTTTTTTTTTTTTGTTTCCTGGAAATCATGGCACATGCACAAAATAAGGGAAAATTTCAAACATGACAAGTTGTACTTAGCCAGAGCTGTGATGTGTAGTAGATCACATCTCTTAGTGAGCTGCTTTGAAAATGTACTTCCTTTGGAAAAGAAATATTGCTCAGACCTGTGTCTGCTTCCTCTTCTGCTCCAGCAGCCCAATTTCATGTTGATTCAGACAGCAGCCCTCTGGTTTGGGGGCTGGTGGTTTCCCCAGCTCTTGGCAGGGGCAGCGTGAGCGTATGGGATGCCCACAGCAGGGTTCACCATTTCAGCCTTGTCTGCCTGGAAGCTCCTCTCCATTTCTTGCCATCTTGTTCACTCCCATCAAAGACATTCTCTCCCCTGCTAAGTCTGCCAGGATGAAACCAGCATTTTCACAGAGGCTGGGACACACCAGGAGTCCTTGAGCCTCCATTCATCTCCCACTTCTGCTCAGTAAGAACTGTTTTTAAAACAGCTTGTGACATGGAGGAGAGACAGAGTTTAATGATCAAAATGATGCAAAAATAATGCCAGTGATGGTAGATGTGCTGGTTTTTGCCTTAAAAAAAGAATAGAGACAAGCCTGGGTTTCTTGTTTGGACATCTGAAGTGTGGGAGATCTTTAGCTCTGATTGTTTAATATTTTTAAGTCAGCATGAGCCGCTGTATACATTAACCAGGAAGGATGATTGGCTTCTGCAATCTGTAAGGTCTGCCTGGAGTAGGAACACAGAGATGAAAATGGTTCAAATAGTAATTTAAAAGTGTCTCCAAAAGTAGCTTGCTTTTCTTCTTGGATACCCACCATCCTAGCCAGTCTTTTCATGAATGTAGCCACTTCTGGAAATAAACAAAGTGCTGCTACTCTACGTCACAAATGGGAAATGCAGCACAGAGGGAGCAGACAAATGGGCTGTTGGAGAGCAAGGACTTGCCTGAATCCCAGAACCCCCCAGCAGGGACCACCTTGTGTTCCCACCTCATCCCTCACCCACATTTGTGGATCAGTTAGTTTATGGATATTTAACTGTCCTTAGGTTGTGCCTGGGATCTCCAAACCCACAATATACTGGGCCATTCCTAGCCCCTAGTCCAAGAACAGAGATGCTTGGATAGTGTCGGCAGCAATATGGGTTACTGATCTTTGGAGTGCTGAATTGTCCAAGTAACACTGGCCCAGGTGGTGGAAAGAGGTTCTGCACTGTTAGTTACCCTTCAGGAGGGGCTGGCAGAGTGTTCCTGGTCAAAGGGGCTCTGGCCACATTGATCAGCAGTGTAAAACCATCACTTCTATACAATTCTTTCTTTTGGGCTCCTGGGAATTGTTTGTGAATGCTCCTTTGTAGCACTTGTACGAGATTTTGCACATTTTATTTTTTTTATCAAATAAATACAGTATCAGCTATCTATTGCAGATGATTGAATGAGAGGTTTTGTATGCCTGTCATGGTGACAGAGCAGGAAGCTTAGGGCTTTGCAGCCACTGGGCAATAGATGTATAACATCCATACCCCAAACTGGCTTTTTTACTTCCTTTCAGTTAGGCTCTGAACATCCAAGTTCTGGAATTTGTCCTCAGAATATTCTGAAATAAATATAAATTCTAATAGGATCACAGCCCAGCCTGTTCCTGACTTTTCCAAGGGTCTCGACATGGGTGTCTCATGGAGAAGGACCTGTGATGTTCTCCAGCTCCCCACCTCCTTCCTTCACTGCAGCACACCAAGGTCTTGAGGCATGAAAGTATGTGAGGTAATGTCTCAGAAGCTGTGTCATGTTAACACTCACAGTCTTCAATAGACCATGTGTTGTTTTCCATCCAACAGAAAAAGAGGAGGAGTGAAAATGTTGCTTTCCAAGACTGCCTGTAATGCTCCAGAGAAGGAACATCATCCCTTGATCCTTTTTCCTGTGTTAAGTGTTTTTGAGGTCTCAGAGCAGCAACGCACTGTATGTACCACATGTACTGCACTGGTGGAGTGAAAGGGCAGGCCAAGCCATTTCTGTTGCATTTATAGAGAGTTCCTACACCAGTCAGAGCAAACGTGTCTCAAAGTGCCCCTCTGGCCAGGCCTTTGCTAGCGGGGTTTGCTGGAGCAGACTGTGTAAGCAGTTGTGTTAGTGGCCCTTAGGACTTGAGGTTAATCAGACTGGGACTGGGAGGGAATAAGGAAGGTATTTGAGCCAGAGAGAGGAGGAGGAGATAATCCAGCTGCAGAGTCCAGCCTGAGAGTAAAGGAATTTGTTTCCTGCCTTTGGGCACCCAAAGGGGCACCCAGTGTTGGGGAGCTTTGCTTGTCACTCTGCCCATTTTAGACAGCCTCCATTCTATCTGTCTCCTGGATTTATTTCCTAGATGTATTTCTGCTAGTATTTTTATGGGTTTGTTTTTTCTGTTTTATTAACAGAGCAGCTGCACTTTTACCACAGGAAGGATGATGCTGGGCTTTCTGCTGAAAGCTGCCACATCACGATGATGTGTTTTACCCAGTAGACCTCACCAGACAAGGCTCCCAGCATAGCAGAAGTCACCAGGGAGATCTCTTAGGGCAGCAATCACCCCTCAGCCCATCCTCAGTCACTGGCCTAGTATTTAATCATTGCTATTTCTTGCTTCTGTTTTGTGCTGGCTTCTCTATTCTTCTGAGATCAAAGTCATATTTTTATTATCAGTAAAAAAATAGGGGCCTGTATCTGTTTGATCATACATGGAAAGATACCCAGCAGGGCTAGCTTAGTCTGCTGGATCTGTCACAAACTCACTCTGCTAATGGCTTATTTAGGTAAAATAAGATCAAAGGTGGATGAAGTTCCAAGTTTTCTGTGCTCTTGTCAGGTGGCTCCATCTCAGGGTTACTTGCTAGCATGTCAGCTGCAGAGGAGGGACCAGCCAGGAGGAGACATGCAGGAGAAAGAAACTTGCAGGCAGGAGCAGAAGTTCCTGATTGGAACCACAGCTGAGCACCCTGGTCTAGTGGGAGGTGTGCCTGCCCATGACAGAGGGGTTGGAACTGAGTGATCTTTGAGGTCCCTTCCAACCCAAACAATTCTGTGATTCTGTGATGTTAATGGAAAAGGGGACCCTTTGCAGGGGAGAGATGCAAGGGTGGTATGTGAGCGTCGGATGGATACCCGTGGTACAAACTAAGGTAGCAACTGAAGCAGACTGTGGCAGGGTGTCTTTTGATGTACCTGCATCTAGGCTTGCTCTGTGGTGGCAGGTTGAAAAAGGAAGGTGTAACTTGGAAAGCACAAGGGGAAAGTCATCATGGCAAGGTCCAGTCCCAAGTCCTGGCTTTGCTTTCCTTTTCTACCATTGTGCACTGCAGTATTTCAGAAAGTAGGAGCAGCCATAACAGCATTTTAGGTCTTTCATGTATGTCAAAGAAATGTGCCTAGCTGGCAGAATGAATCATCGAAAAGAAATATACTCAGGGTTTGAGAGGACAAAAAAGCACATCCATGTATTTCAGAGAGCAACTCAGAGCCTTTGCTTTGTCTCTCTGATAAATCTGCTACTGGGTGTAGCCTAGGACAGTGGAAAGAGGATATCTGCACTGCTTGATCTAGAGCCTCTGTGTCTGCAGCTGGCTTAACCAAAGGGATTGATGTTTTGCCTTCCCATACTTACCCAGCAATACTTGAGCCTCTTTACAGGAGAAATTTTCCAGCAAGTGCCAAAATCATTTAACACTCAGTGCTTGTGCTGCAAAGCTGCTGAAGTTTGCTTGTAATGACAGCAGTAGTGAGAGGTCCTGGCAGGGATTGGAGCTGGTGCTGTGGGGAGGCATGGCTGGGTGGTAGCTCTGTGGCTGGGCAGAGGAAGGGGCTTTCTTCCTCTGCAGGTGGCTCTAGTGGGTTTCTCTCCCCTTTGGTCCCATTGCTGAAGCAGATATTTACCCTTAGGTCAGGAAATACTATTCTTGTGTTCTTGAGCTGCTTGAGTGAGAGGCTGGTTCAGTCTCTGACATCCAAATTGGTGCTGTGCTGGTGTGCAAGGACCCAGGAGCTGTTTGCATTGTTTGTGCTCAAACCCAGCCTGATCTCTGAGCAGGTGGGCATGTAGGAGTCTTTCTCTTGGAGGATCCCCGTTGCTCTGACCCATCCCCAGCATCACAGGTGGGCTGAGCAGACAGGGCATGAGCTGCTGCAGGCGGAAGGGGTTGTGTGTGCTCTTCACTGCCCACGTGTGTAAACCCAGGCACAGTCATAGTGCAGTCTTTTTCTCTGCAACAAATCAACTGGACACCTCTTCTGAGAGATGAGTAGGTGACACTGGGGTGGCTTGCCAGGACCATGTCTTTTTCTTGTTTGCCACTCACAAAGGATGAGTGTGGCTGGAGAGTGGGTGGGTGGTGTGTATCATCAGGGCCTGTAAAGCATGGACCAAGGGGAGAGGCAACAAATCAAGCACCCATAAAGAGGGAATTGTACAGGCAGCAGTAAAACAGTGGGTGTGTGCACAGTGATCTGTATATGGTCAGATTGTACGGGTATCCCTGGAAAGACGTATGGTGGCTATCAGGAAGCCAAGCACAAGAAGCTCGTTCTGGTAACAAGTATTAAATTTCACTGAAACAACCAGAAAAGGCACTGTTAGGTGGCTGCGAACAGTTGCCTGAGACTGGCAATTAATGCTGGTTGTGTATGTGAGCAGTGAAAAGCCAGCAGTGTTCAGCTGTTTGCAGAGCAGCCACATCTGCCCAGGAGAGTTTGCAATTAAAACCCCAAATGCTGGGGCTGTGAATCACCCCACCTGTGGCCCTGTCTTGTAGCAGGGAAATCAGCAGAGGGACAACCTGGTACTTTTTCCCAGTGCAAAACAACCTGTTTGGGGTTTTTTTCTAGTCTTGTGCACATTGCTGGGGCCTCTGACCTCTCTCCTAAGACCAGTGCTTGGCTGCTCTGGCCTCCCCCCACACCTTCCCTCCCACGGTTTTTGTGTCATGACTGGTTTTCTGGCTGTGGAAGCAGCAATGATGAGAGATGCTCATTTGGTTGGTTTAGATTTTTCCTAAATCACCTGGTGCTGAGGAGTAATAAAATATTTATTAGATGTTACAAAACCAAACCCCGAGCAGCAGCACAGTGAGCAGTTTAATACTCCTCCTTTTCTCCCTGCAGTGACCCTGAGCAGCAGGTGTCCTAAGGACGAAGACCTCAGTGCTGCTTGTGGTTGACTGCTGCTGGGCTTTCTGGACAAAAGGCAGAGGTGCTTCCCCTGGGAATTACCTGCAGTCCTCAGCTGAAACAATTCGTTCAGGCCAGGGGTGATGCTGATGGGCTGAGCCATTAGGGACCAGTGTGCAGTGCTGTGATGCATCCTCATGTCCTGCCTGCAGTGGGATGTGCAGTGTGCAAGGGCTCTGTGAGGCATCAGTGCACTGAAACATTCAGTCCTTGATCAGAGGTGTTCAAGTGTGGCAGTAAAGAGGGTCACCTCTCAGCCACACTTGGGTGCCTTTCACTTGGAAACATCCTTCTACAGAGCCCAAATCTGACTGATTTCAGCAGCCGTCACATTGATGGACAGGGCTTTATTAGCAGGTTTGAGTACCTGTACAGGTGTGGACGTTATGCTGCAGCCTGCTACTGACAGATTCAGCAATCTACAATCTAGGATGGCCCCTCCTTCCAAATTTTCTGTTGGAATATGGTACTGCCGTAGCATAATGTAGCTTGCAAGGGAGTTCTGGAGGTCTCTGGCCCAATTTCCCTGTTCAAAGCAGGGCTCCCTCCCAAACCAGATAATTTTCATGCAGTCAGGCTGTGGAAATTTGCAAGGCTGGAGATGCCACAGCCTCTCTGGGCCCATTTTGGTGCTGTACTTATTCCTGCATGCTCAGACTCAGCAAAGCATCCTGGAGAGAGGATGGCTTAGTGAGGCATATTGCTGTGTGTAACTTTTTTCAGGGAAGTTTTCTGTGGCAGACGGCTCCTCTTTCCAGTGCTTGTGCTGCCCTGGTGTAGGTGAAGGAGGCTGGAGATGATGCGCAGAGATGGTGCCAGCTGTTCACTGGCTGGAGCACTTTGGAGAAGGTGCCATGGCTCCCTGCATTCAGGTTTGCATTTGGCTCTGAGTCAGACTGAGTATGTGCAAAAATAACACAGAGCAAGAAAGCTGCTGGTGAACATTTGTCCTGAAGTGACTGATGTGCTGTTTGCTGGGATCTGCATCAAGCAGATTCATTTGGTTGCCTCTGTGATTTGCTTGTGGCTGGTGGGTCTTTCGTCAGTTTGTGAGGTCACTAGATTGTGCTGGGCATGGGGTTTTTCTTAATAAAGTGTCTTGGGGTGACTTTGTGATGTTGTATCCCCTAACCTTGTTCTATGCCCAGAAATTAACTTTGTGCCTTTTCTGTGCCTTTAAACTGAGCCTGAGAGGGGAGAGAGAAAAAAACCGGAACGAACTTTTCAAAGCAGTTATTTCAAGGACACCGATACACACTCCTCTGCTTCTGCGGCAGCAAGAGTGGAGAGAGTACCCTCCTTCCTGCTCAGCCAGTTTTTTTTTGGCTCCTTTTCTCCGGAGAGAGAGACGGAGAGCTGAACTTTGTTTTCCTGGGACTTTGGTTTTTCCCTTTTTTTCTCTTCTGGACTGTTTCAACAAAACCACAACACCCGGGAGAATTTTTCCCGAGGCCCACACCCTCGCCGACCCAGCTCCGAGGAGGAGAGAGACCACACCTACAGAAGGACTCTGAGATCTTCCCAGGTTTCTCTCCACAGCAAGAGATTTCATTATTTAGCATTATTATGCCTTTCCTGTGTGTTTTTTAAATAAATAGTTTTTATCTCTTTCACTTTCCTTTGAGGAAATTTTTTTTTCCCGAACCTGGTGGGGGGAAGGGTGGTTGTAACCTGCTTTCTGTCAGAGGATATTTTCCTCCAAATTTGTCCAAACTGGGACACAAAGTTAGACCAAGAAGGTAGGAATCATTTGGTGCCCATGTCTAGTCAGTGGTGAGCTCTTCTGCATAATGTAGTCTGTTATGGGAAAGACATCTGCCAAGCTTTTTATAAAAAGCTATGCAGTCCGTGAAGGGTGCCAGCCCGAAAGCTCCATGGGAGCTGTGCCTGATACCTGTGCCAGGAGTTCATCATCACTGCCTCAATTGATTACAGTTTTTAATACGCCTGTGTATATCTGGCAACTTAAATACACTCCCATGCTTTAGACAGGTAAAAGTCTGGGAAACACTCCGCTGCATAAGCACACCACTATTAAACTGGGAGAGTTCTCTTGAGTCCAGAGTGCTGTGTTCTGTGATCCCTGTGGAATGCAGAAATGACTCTTCGTTCTTTAATGGCTCACTCATGGGAAGTACTTGTGGGGAACATCAGAGAGGTTTGGAAAAGTGAAGGAAGATAAACAGAATAAACCTCTTCAATCCACTAGTTTTCCCACTTGCTCCCATCTCTCCTGTGTGATGGCACTTGGATTTGTGTTTGCATGGGAGGCAGTGAGGCTGTGCCCCCAACATCCTCACACCTACTGGGCTTGCAGCCTAACAGGGTTTCACCTCCTGCCATATCTGCTGTGAAGGCTGTGATGTTGTACTGATGCCCTTCCAAGTGGAAGTAATTCTGTTGTTTTCTGCTATTTGTGAGCACCCCATGGAAAGTAACTGAGAAGTGGTTTGTATTGGCCCCTTAGTGGCCTTACTGGATCTGCAGAAGCTGTTGGCTTGCTTTATATGGATTTCTGGCTTATCACTGGTGCCCCTAATTGCAAGAGATAAAATAACACCCCTGCCTTTAAAGCACTTAAGCTTCCAGTTCAGTGTTCAGGGCACGTGCTCTTTTAAACCTGTGGCTGAGTTAGTGGCATCTCTTGGCACTGCTTCAAGGCTCTGGAGCATGATGCTGGTGCTGAGACTGCTCCCCTGCCTTGCTCCAGCCTTTGCTGGGAGTTGCAGCCTCCTGGCTGCCCCAGGAGTGCTTCTGGGATTTGGCAGCAATGCCTGTGGGGCCCGATGGGGAAGGAAAGAGGCATAATATAGGAGGTGGAGCGTGTTGGGCACATTTGGTTGACCTTCAGGTCTGGTCTCCTCCCCTGTGGTGCTGGCTTTCTGCACCAGGTGTTTGCACCAGGTGCTGCAGAAGCTAAGTCTAATATGAAAAGAGTTAAATTGTAGCTCATATGGACTGCTTCCTTGATGACGTCCCTTAACAGTGGTGCAGACATGGATCAATACCCTGATGGTGTCTTATGATCTGGTGGGGGTGTCAGACTGAGGGTCCTGTTAGCTGAGGACTGGACTGTGCTGCAGCCTGGTGTGATCAGAGAGGATCTCCTTTTTCCTGGATGGGGAAAATGCTGGTATACAGCTTGGCCAAGGAGGAGGCAACTGACACTCTAGCAGAGACAAATCCGATGATTCATTTCCACAGCTCCCAGGAGCTTGTGTGTGAGCTGCGTATTGGGAATTTCTAGGAATTTCAAGGAGCATCATTTGTTCTGAAGGTAGTCCATTCAGTACTGAGGAAGGAGCATAAAATACTGCTGCTAGATGGCATTAAAGGAATTGAACAAGCAAGGACTTTTGGAGGTTGTCCTAAGAAATAACCTGGACACGAAAATGTAATAAATATGCCACGCATGTTGTTAAAATCCCAAATGCAAAGCCTCTTGGCTGAGGGTATCTGTGCTCTTAGTATATCTTTGCTTGTGCCTCAGCACCCTGATTTCAGGGTTACCTGTAGTTTTTCTGTTTTTTACTGTGGTTTTTTATAGCATCTGTTGCCCTGTCATTTCTTTCTGACATTCACAATGTTTGCTAATACAAAATCGTCAATACATTTAATTAACATCTTGCCTTTCTTCCAGATAAGTAAATGATTTATAAAAAACAGACCTAACACCTTCCCACAGGTGTCTCCCACTTGATCACTGCATTGTCACTGGCTCCTCTTATCATTGACCCAGTTTTCAACTCCATCAGCTCAGATAGGTTTGGAGCCTGTTTTACGTCTGATCTTGTGCGTGTTGCCCAAGGGTTTGTGATGTCTGGGGTGCTGTTGGCAAACACCACAAAGGGGTTTAGGTGGCTGACATGGCAGATAGGATCTAATTTTTGGTCCTAAGAGTCTGCCAGCCTAAAAACTATCAGTTTTTGGCAGTACTTTTCCTCTGGGCTCATGGCCCAAGGCTGAGGTGGGTCAGGTTAAGGGATGGTCCTTACTCCAGCCCTGTGATGCTGAGCTTTGTTGCATATGTCAGACCTTGTGAAGTCTGGGCTGCTGTTTTGGGGGTGAGAATTACTCACCTTTCCTGCACCCACAGGGTGGAGAAGGCTGTCCCACGTTTTCTAAAGCAGATCATATTGAGTCTCACTTTTTCACTTTGATGAACACCTCTGCATTAACAGTAGGATATACTAATCCCAGATTATCACATCAAAGTGCTATTGCTCACTAACCCCCCCTCAGCGTGGTGTTGTGGAATTAATTACCACTGTTCATGATGTTTGTTACCGCAGTCCTTAGACACGCCACGTAGCGCATCATGATTGTAGCTCCAGTGATATTTATCACTGCATTTTCCAAGTGGTCCCTCTCGTGCTTTATATCACTAGCGGTGTTTACCAGGCTTCATTATGCTCATTCTAGTTGTTTGAATCTCTGCAGTTTTTTATACTTTATTCAAAGCCATTGAGACACTTAGAGCCATTTATTTTATCTTTCTTTTCCATTCTAATAGGCTGCTTTCTTTCATTGGCATAGAAATGAGAAATAAAGACTCTTCTCTATACCTTTTGATTACTAATAAATACACATCCTAATTCTTACTGCTCTCCTTTCCCTTTAAGTTTGAAGTTGCCATATATACATACTGTTTGCTTCCTTCTGTCAAAATTAATTCTTATCCTCAAATGTGAAGTAACCCCATGGTAAACCAGGCCCAGCTACATTTCAATCCCTGCAGCTCTTCAGCATGGGTGTTGTCTGCATCTTAAGATGTTAGGCTGGCATTGCTGGTACATGACTTATGTGCCTGCTGTGACTTTGTCTGCATTGTAAGCTGAAGAGGTGGGTTTTTAGCTATGTCTGGTTTTAAACTGACAGATAAATTGGAAAAACAATGGCATGGTGTCTTACAAGGCTGGAATAAACCCTTGTAAACTTTCTACTGATGTAATTGTGACAAAATCAGAATTGTCTTGTAAGTTATACCAGCGGTATGCTGGACAGAAACTGTTTTGAGAAGCAAAGAGACAGCAGGGAAAGTCCTTGCTAGGTTAAGGAGAACAGGTTTGCTCTCTTAGGATTTCTTGACATTAAATTCTTTTCACCATTGGTTTTGACTGTTGTTTTATATGTAAAAAGCCAAAAGAAATGAGCAAGGACAAAAACCCCCCAAAAACCAACAGCCGGCTTGCAAGGCTTTCCATTTGGTATCAAACCTCAGCTTCTGAAGGGGAGGAGAGACTGGGTGGAGAAGGGATTGCACCAAAACAGATTCTTTCAAGCACTCACATAGCAGCTTGCTTTTGAATTGAGTATACCTGAAGTAGTAAAAGTCTTGTGTGCATTTTGTGGTGGCAGACTTGTTTAGAAATGATCAGGGTGACTTCATGTGCTTGTGATGCCTAAATGAACTCGCCAGGGTGTAGAGTGCATGTGTGTGTGTACCTATGTGCGGCTGGTTCCTCAGCTATTACTGCTGTCCCCAAAGAAGAGCAAAAATGCACATCATAAGCACCCCAATCAGATATTGCAGATCAATTACTGTGTTTTTTCCTCATACATAAACCTTTTTTGACTAATTTTCTCCTTTTGGCATGCTTTACAGATAAGTAAGCAGCAGCTCCAGACAATCAAAGATCGTTTTCAGGCCTTTCTCAACGGAGAAACCCAGATTGTGGCAGATGAAGCATTTATAAATGCTGTCCAGAGCTACTACGAGGTAAGGAGAGACAATGCAATGCTCTTATGAAACCCCCTATTCACAGATGGGGTTGAATTCTGAATTAATGGATTGTCCATTATCACACAGTATGAAGCAAAGGCAAGTGCAAAGTGGCTGCTGTCTGATGTCTGGTACATCACAGTGTTTGGGAGGTTCAGGGTTTGAATGTAAACCATGGAACAACCATAGCAACCCCTATACCATGGTGTTTCCTTACAGCCTGATTATGGGGAAGACTGCCCTTCCTTTGAGCTGAAAAATAATTTCCTGATATTTTAGATACGGTGTACTCTAAAACAGGGAAGGTGGCAAAATCAGTAAAATCAATGTCATGTGCTCCCTGTTAAAAATACCGAGAGAAATCTGGCCAGCACATTCAGTTCTTCTGGAAGCTTTTGCATTGTGTCCAATTGACTTTGGGATTTTAAGCAAGAGTCTTGTCTTTTCTCTTTGGCATGACAAGTGCTGCAAAGCAAAGGGGGAGGGAGGAGGATGTGCATCTATAAAACTAGATGATACCAGAGAACATGAAGCATCATTCATAATTGTGCAAAAGAATAATTATGCATGTCTTTTTGCACCTCTTTGTATGCAGCCCATAATGCCGCCTTTTTTATCTCTGCTCAGAAGGAAAGAGCTTCTGGTTTTGAAGGAAATCAGTGCTTGTGATTTGTATGAGGAGTGTTGTTTATTTTTTTGCTAGTCTGTCTGCAAACCATTTCTCTTTTTCCCTAGAGCTATTCTGTCACAGAAGGTGAAGATTTTGAATTGCCTACATAAAATATTTCTCTAGAAGTGTAATCTAAGAGGGGACCAAAATCAGATACTAAAACTGAAGAGAATTTTAACTCTATAGGATATGACAGCAGGTGCTTCTGTGTAAGGAAAGCACAAATTATCTCTGGATGAACTCTGTTAAACCAGCCTAGTAGTTCCTGATCCATCTTTCTCTGTATAGGAAGGAAGTGGAGAGTCATTTACATCTTTTATCAGAAAAGAAATTGCCAAGGGATCATCACAGCTTCACTGAACAGGTGCTCTTAACGAAAGTTTTCAAGATGGCGTGAGCTGTGTTTTAGGATGCAAGAGCAGCATAATCTGTTCAGATAAGATTATTGGGCAGGAAAAGGAAACTGCTTAAAACCAGGTAAAATACATCCCTGTTTCATTGCAGGGTCTGGCTGAGCATTGTCAGCTCCAGAAGTCCTGTGCTGTATAAATGCCTCAAGTTATCAAACTGAAAAAGAGCAGTAGATTAGCACTAGATGTACACAAGCCCATGTCTTCAAGTGGACCCTCCACTGGCTCTGTCCTGCTTAAATCAGGCCACATAGAGTGTAATGCATCACTGTGTCCTTTAGCATAACTTTCTTTTTCTTCTTTTTAGCTGTTGGTCTCCTTTAATTGATGGCCACGTGCTTTCAGCTTCTGTGCAGCTGAAGCTTGGCTGTGTGGCTCTTCCTCGGCACCAGCTGCAGTGGCACAAGGCAAAGCCTCGCCATAGAAAGCCCTCAGTGCCTGAGCAGTGTTCCCTGCTGAGAGTGTTCTCCCCTCCTTCTCGGCAGGGACGTGCCCCTCTTCGTTGATCCATTGTGCAAATCACAGTAGATCCTGCTTATCTCAGCTCCTGCAAATCTCAGTTTTATTCAATTAACTGTACTTCTGCTGGGTGCTATCTAGAAATCAGCATTTACTGATCTATAAACCTGCATGATGGCTTGGAAAACACACAGCTGAAACTGCTCATCTCTGTGAAGGACACGGCTGATGTTTCGAAAAGGTCCACTTATTAATGGTGCAGAATAAGTTCATTACCTGGGAATGATTGGTTTTTTGCAGAGGGAAAAAAGGTAAGGGTGACATTGTAGGTCAGAAATGCATTTGCTGTTGCCCTGAATGTGTTTGCATGACCACATTTTGCTGTTAATTCTGGCTGTCAGGGTAAGCATGTGGTTGTCAGTCTTAGGCTAGTTCACAGGCTGTTATCAAATTTAAAAATTGAGTGATTTGCTGCTGCTCTGCAAATCATTGCTGTGCCTGCAGGAATGCTGCAGACCTGTGTGCGCAGACAGGCCCAGCATACTCCAGCACAGTGCAGGGGAGCTTTTCTCGGGTCCTTTTACTTCTAATGAGTAAAGCTTTGTCTGTCAACCAGCACATTTTGCGGCAGTCACTTCAGTGCGTATGATGGAAGTGCTTCATTAGACCCATTTCCACTCTGCTATGGGCAGACAGAGACACAGTGGCATGGTGGGCTCATCTGTGGGTGTGGCAGGAGATGTCTGACCCAGCTCCTGGAGGTCAGTTCTCTTCTGCAAAGTTTGGTGTGCGCACCCATGCTAGGATTTTGTTCTAGGCAATTCTTGGCTTCTGGCAACCCTACTAAGCAGTCCTACAGCCAGGCGACTCACCTGGTATTTTTTAAAGAAAACAGGACAAAACACCTTTTAAAATATTTTTTTAATCTTCCTATTTCATGGTTTCCGCTGTTTTGTGTCTGACTGGTGCTCCCCTGTGCATGTCTTCTTCCTGCCAGCTGCAGCCTTCCTTTCCTCTGCTGGCTGCTGCTCCACACCCAGGGAGGAAAAATCAGGGCTGAGGGAATATGGGGAGCCAGATCCCACTGCTCACGATGCTGGGGGTGAGGACCATGGGTAATGACAGCCACTGGTGCTGGCAGGTATGGGAAGTCATTAGCACTGTCACACAGGTTCAGGTCGGGGCACCTGGCGTGGATGAGGAGACATGGGAGCCCAGGATGTTGCAGTGGGGCTGGTCACTGTGACCTCCCACCATTTCCTGCAGTCAGTGTATTGATAATTTCCTTGGCTGCATCAGGAGCTTGGCTCTTGATAGCTCTCACCCATTACTTAAAAGCACCTGCACACACCTGGAGCATTATCACTCATATTTAATCTCTACAAGGAAATGAAGCACATGCTGCTGTTGTTTCAGCATGGACTGAAGAGGCTGCTGGTGGCATCCTGCCTGTCTTGTCTGCAGGGAGTGAGTACTCCCATGGTGGTGTTGGAAGGAAACAGCCCAGCTCTTCCTCAGCATCATTTTTGGGCTGTTCCTTAGACAAAACCCACTACTACTGCCAAGAGATGCCTGTGCCATCAAGCATCTAGGAACATGGATTACTGTGTTGCTGAATGGTATATAAAAAAAAATCTATCGTGTCCTTAGGTCATCCTCAAGCTCTTTAATTATTGAGAGCTGACAGATATGCCTCTGTGAGTGCACAGCTTCTTCCCAAGCTGCTGTATTCATCAGTTCTCAGCATTATTAATAAAACAGCAGTTTTCTTACTGGATATTGATTGCTCTTCTGTGTTCAGGGCTTGGGAGAGGAGAGCCAACACAATATCCCTCTTCAGCTCTGTGTTGCTCCTAGGACATCTGTGGTCTGTAGGAGTCTGTTATGATTTGACCCTTTTGCTGCTCTTGCAGTGGGAAGAACATCTTTATCAAAAGTCTTCTCCCTCCCTTTCTCCTGCTGTCAGTGCCCTGCACCTCTGCAAAGGTTCGAGCCATGCTGAACCATCTTGCTCTTCCCATTCCTGTGACAGCAGGGCTGATGGCAAGGATCTCCTCCGGTGTAGTAGAATTTAGGTGTAAGCCTGGTCCTTGCAGAGGTTTCCCAGGGGCCTGGCTACCAGGATAAATCCAGTGCAGTGCTGTTGTCATGAGTAAGATGACTCTATTCCCTCTAACAGGGCAGAACTTGGTTAGGTGAATGTAGTTGTGCAAAAACTTCCTCATTAAAACATCAGATTGAACAAAATAAAATCTTGCTCTCCCAAAGGGCATTTATGTATCTGGTGAGGTGTGACCGTAACATCACATCAAGTCCTAATTGCATCAAAAGGTTTCATTTTAGTGGAGGCAAAGCAGAAACTTCACCTGATTTCATTACGCTTCCCAAAGTACAGCTGCAACCTCTGGCAGCATGTGGCAGTTGAGTGAGGAGTTAGAGAATGCCCTGGCAGTCAATAAGCAGCTTCCCAGCAGTGAAACCACCTTTTGTGGTACTTAAGGGGGATTTTTTTTTTTAACTGACACCATTTGAAGTCACCCTTTTCTTTGCAGGTATTCCTGAAAAGTGACCGTGTTGCCAGGATGGTGCAGAGCGGAGGGTGCTCAGCAAATGACTCCCGGGAGGTCTTCAAGAAACACATTGAGAAGAGAGTACGCAGCCTGCCGGAAATTGATGGCCTCAGCAAGGAGACAGTCCTGAGCTCTTGGATGGCAAAGTTTGATGCTATTTACCGTGGGGAGGAGGATCCCCGGAAGCAACAGGCCAGGATGACAGCGAGCGCTGCCTCAGAGCTCATTCTCAGCAAGGAGCAGCTCTATGAGATGTTCCAGAACATTTTGGGGATCAAGAAATTTGAGCATCAGCTTCTGTACAATGCATGTCAGGTAAGGTGGGAATGGAACAGGGTTTTTTGGGGAAGGCTTGCCAATGGGAAATACTGCTGTTATGAACTGGAAATTTTGGGTCTGACCAGATTCTTTGGAGAGAACTTCTACCAAGAAAGTGGGGGTTGGTTTATGGTGGGACTTCTGCACTGCCAGTTTTGTTGTGGCTATCCAAGTGGGCCTCCTTCTCTTGCTCATTTTCTTGTGCAATTCCACAGGATTTCTGAGATGGGAGAATTTTATTTCTCAGCTCTATATCCGGGTGAGCAGGTCTTCGAGGTGGTTAAGTGGGCTGTTTGGCTGTGGCTTGTTTGCCCTTCCTATGTCACATCACCAGTCTAAATGACAGAGGTTCCTACAGCCTGTGATATCAGTAATCAGATCCCAGGAGTCCCTGCAGTGGGTGGCTTATGCAAACTTGCTCAGTGAGGTTATACAGGTTCTCCTTAAGTAGAGGAAGCTCTGTGATCCCTGCATGCCTGTGGTGGAAGGGAAGAGCATCCCAAACCCCCATGACCTCAGGGCAGCTCTGCTTGCACTTGAAAACCTTTCCCATTCCTCTCTTTCTACCCCAGTAAGAGCCAGTTCTCCAGAGTTGTGTGGTTGGGAATCTGCAGTGCTGCTTGTGTTTCCAGCAGCTCTTGCTGAGGGCTGTCAGTGGCTATCCAGGCTGTTGGTGACCCAGATTACGGTCCCCTGCTATTGGATATAAATATCACAGGTGAGATAAAGGATGCCAGACTCACAGAGAGAGTAAGGTGTGAAAGTTTTCGGAGGAGGAGCAGACCTCAATCTCTTCCCTGTAATTCAGGGCTTCGTCTTCTTATTGAAATGAATACATTTGAGACCAATTCTGTCTTCTGTCTAGACATTTCCAATTCTTTTTAAGACACAGAGAATTATGGTTGATCTGTTTTTACCCCTGTAAAGAGCTTAGTTATCTTTCATTTGTTCTTCTTCATCTCAGACCTTAATGAGAGTGGGAAGAGTATAATAGATGTCCCCGAGTAATGTGTCTTCATAGCAAAAACTGCAATGGACCTCATAAATTGTTTACACAGATTTTGTGCCTCCATCCTCTGTTGGAGGAATTCTTTAAAATCAAAACAATGTTTTCAGAGATGCGTCAAGAACTGAGTCAGTTCTGCAGTGTTTTGGTTCGTTTTTTAACTTAAACTGACTCCAGCCCTGTGTCTCATCCTCCCTTGACCTGTGCTTTGCTAAGGACCAGGGTGGCTTTGCGTGAGCATGTGTGTGATCCTTCCCTCCTGGTTTGTGCTTCCCACTGATGCAGATAACAGTGTTTGATCACAGCTGCCCTGCTTTGTGGATGATCTCTGCTTGTGAGAACCTTTCTGGCTGACACCATGAACCCAGAGGCTACTCCCTGCAAATTGCCGTTGCATCAAGCAACCTTTTTCCTGCATGGGTCCTGTTTTTAATCTGAAAGTGGAGGATTTAATTCTGGGTCTTTTCTCATCCTTGGATGCAGTAAACCTGTAATTTAAGCTTTTACAGAAAGACCTAATTTCTGATGAAAGCAAGAATTGGCATGGGAATTACTCTGTTTTTAATAGTGAGGATTAGCTATGCAGAAGGGAAAGCCCTTTGTGCAAGGCACGGCTCAGAAAGCTGCAAGGCCAGCAGTCATTGAGCAGCTGGGTGCTTTCCTGGGATGCAGTGGGAGTGGTTAAAGTGCCGTGGTGCCGGTGCAGTGGGGTGGGACCCTGCCACACGGGGAACAGGTCACTGCTGCTCCTTCTACCTTTGCAGAGGGAAGGCAGCAGTGAGCACCCAGAGAAACCACAGGCTTTGCTCTGGGGACCCTTTTTTGATGCTACCTGTGGTCATGCCATCTGGGCTATACCAGTGGGGTCTTTGGAGCTCTCTGGCCACCAGCAGCCCTTAGGGGAGTGGCAGCAGATGCTTTGTACTTCTTTCTTGCCATGAAGCACCAAAATTGCTGTTGACCACTACTCTTTCCACAGGGCCTCAGCCATTGCTTGCAGCCAATCTGTTAGTGGTAGTCATGAGCTTCTCAGTGGTAATTTGGCATGGTATAAGCTACACTTTTTTTGACCTATGCTTGTCTGCCATGCCTGGGAGAAATTGGGAAAAGCAGTCTTTTCCCTGGAAGGCTGTCTGAATGCCGTCACTCTCCAGAGTGGCAGCACTGTGCTGGTCATGTGGTTTATCAGTCAGTCACCTGTGATTAGAAAAGCAAAGCCCATTGTCTTCTGTGGAGGGGCTGGCCGGCCTGTGCTCTTCCTTGCCTTGGTGTGCAGGGTGAAATTGCCCAGAGGCTGTGCAAGGATGCAAGGGGTGACAAGGATTTGCTTAGTTGTCCTCTGAAAGCATGAGCAGGAATGGTGCTGAGAGCACCAAACACTGCTGGTACTTCTGTGGTCTGAAAGTAGATGCTTTTCTCTATGCAGCTTCCTGTTACATCACATTAATTGCATAATGATTGCATCACTGGGACTGCATTACCATTCACTTCTGAGATAATATTTTGTTTGTGCAGAAGGAGGATGATTTCTAAAGAGATTTTTAAATACAATATCCCCAGGTGGCATGAGATAAGTGTATTCTTAATGTGATAGCAGTGATTTAGCAGGATCTGAGTTATTGATAGCAAGGTATTGATGCAGTTGGAAAGGCTTTTAGGAAACAAAGATGGGAAGTGGTGTTGTAGCAGAACAGTTGTGAAGATTAGTGCTGTTAAGCACAAGCTCTGACTAGAACATTTTAAATAATACACAGACTCTTGTGCTTTTTGCATAACACATGCCACGTGGCTTGGTGTTTCTGCTCCACTGGAGTCAGTGTGGGAATTGAGCATCTCTAGCTCCAGCAGCGAGCTCCTCTGCTGTGTGAGAGGTGTGGTGGAGGGAGAAGTGTGTTTCAGTCTGGGGTTTCTGGTCCAGAACCTGTTGGCAAGACTTAAATTTAGCTCTTTTGCTTTGTAATTAACCTGTGGCTGTGGAAGAGTCATAGAGGAGCTGTTTTCTGTAAGTGTTGGGCAATTCCAAACTTGTGTTCTTGCTGTGTTTCCTTGGGTACTCTATTTCCTGCTGACCTTCATGACGGTTGAATTCAGCAGCATCTCTGAAAATCAGGCTGTGGTGTTCTCCCCATCTTGTTCTTTCTCAGCTGTAGGGCAGTGGTTTACTTTCCTGTCTCAAGAAACTGTGTTTGGAAGTCATTTTTAGCTACGATGAGAAGAGCCGGAGTTGGTACAGTGCTGTTCGGTTAATCCAGCAGCAGGAGCAGATGTCCAGATCATGTCTCTGATGAGCTGTACAACTCCATCCTCCTGCTTCAGAGGAAAACTGCGCTCTCCCTGCAGATCTGTCTGAACTCTCAGGCTTCTCAGTCAGACTTTCTCTTCTTTCCTGGGCCTGAAGTGTCCCATATGCTGTGGCAAAATAACCTGTGCTAAGCATAATTCCCTTAGATGTAAGATTTGAAAGCAAATAACTAAATATAGGCATGTCCAGCCTGCTGAGTGATCCTAATACATTGTTGTGGTTTTTCAGCATCTATTTCTGTCCATCCATGTAGAAGGCAAAACATCAGAGAAGTGTGCATGTGTGGGTGGGCTGCAACAGACACCAGGTCTCATCGCTGTTTGGTGGCTATTTCATGTAAAGCATAAAGACTTCTCACCAGTGCAATTGGAATTGTTTCCTAAGTTTTGGGGCCCTGTGATTTTAACTAGGAAACATTCCAACCCAAATTTTCTTGAATGGAACTGGCTTAAAGCTAGAATTCACTGCTTTGACATTTATTTTTGCAGCTGAATTAGGACACTATGTCCAAAGGCCGACAATTTTCACAAAGCAGAAAGTTCCCCTGCCGAAAAAACCTGACTCAAGTGTTTGATTTTAGCTCAAGTCAGTATTAGAAATGATTTGCTGAGGTGGTGTCTTGCCTTCTGCTCCTCTCTCTCATCTCTGCAGTTCGTGTGGTTCTACCAAACTTGGTTTCTTCACTTGCTCTGGTGTGTTGAGCCCCTCATGTGCCTGTCACATGCCCGACATGTGTCAATCATATGCCTGGCACACAGTCACATGGCCATCATGTACCCAGTGTGTGCCAAACACGTGGCATGAACTGACTTTGCTGACTTAGCTGAAAGTTGGAGACATCTCCTTAAAAATATTTCATAAGTCCTTTCTGTTTCAGAGAAGCTGGAGTGGTACTTGGAAGCTGCAGCCCAAGTAGGGCAGAAAATCATGTGAAGCACTGTGACAGCTCAGACAGTGAGATGAAGGCTAAGGTCACCTCAGAATAAACGTTTGGTTTGTGTGTATCATCCCCAGACCAAGTATTTCATTTAGTTTGTTGTGATGAAGAATTCCCAGCCATGCCTTGCAATGAGCATTGAGCCCAGGATTGTTGTACACAGTGTGGAGTTACCTGTCTGTGCACAGCTCTGTCCCTTCAGTTCAGAGACTTGGGGGTTCAGGATCATATCCCTCCCTTCTGCTCCCCATTTAAAGAAAACAAAGCAAATTCCTTTTTATTCTAGTTTCATCTTGAAGCTCAATGTCTATGAAATGTGTATCTGCAGTTCTGAGCATTTAAGCACTAACTCTGGCTGTAATGACCCCTCTGAAAGGGTGGGAAGTTTGCTTGGACCCCAGAGCCCCCTACAAACAGCTTGTCCTGGGGATGGTGGTGGTGAGCTGGGACTGCTGTGGGGCTGCAGGCAAGAACCAGCGAGCCTCCATGGGCTCCTCTCTCCAGGGCTGGGTGCACGTGCCATGGACAACCAGCAGCTTTGGCGAGCACTGCTTGCTCTCTTGCAAATCCCCAGGGCATCAGCCTTACCCTATGGCACTTTTTTCCCTCTTTCACTATTTAAAACTCCTTTTGGTCGCTCCACCTATTTTCACACTGTGAGCATCATCCCTGCCCCGCCTTCTCCCCCCCACTTAAAACAAAGCCACGACCAATAAAAATGGGTTAAAGTGGTTTAGAGATGATCAAAAGCCTCAAAATCCATAAAGCATCATGGTCTATTTTCAGTAATTCTGTATTTATTTCCATGGAAACAGAAATGGCAGCCCGGAGCCTTCTGCAGGGTTGTAATTACTCCTGTAGCAGCCAGTGGCAGCCACAGCATCCTGTCAGGGCCCGAGCATCTCCCAGAGCCTGCCGTGATTTAGCACCCAATGGGAAATTGAAAAAAGGAAAAAGCGCTGGGAAATGAATGAAATCTTCCCTATCATAACAACACAACGTGGATACACACATGGTCCTTTGGGGAGGAGGGGCAGTTGCCCTTTTTCATCAGCTGAGGGTGCAATGTTTTGAAGAATGATGTTGGCGTGGGAGGGCAGAGAAACTGAGAGGGACAGTGCAATGTCAGGGAAGGGGCGAGGGTGGTGTCTGGCTCTGCTGGACCCTCGGTTGCCAGATACATCCTTTGGGAGGGATTTGCTGATGGAGGTTACCCAGGAGGTACAGAGAAGTCCCATGATTGTCCCTGTTGGTCCCAGGCAGTGCAGAAACAGTGACCCTATGTGTGATGCATTGTTTGATGTCTATAATTTGGAGCAGGAGAGGTGGTTGAGATGGGTCATTTCTCAGCTCCAGCATCCAATGAGAGCTGCAGGGAAGTCCTCAGCCAGTTGGAGGGACAGGACAGGGCAGCAAGCGGGGCGGCCCGGCCAGCCCAGCAGTGTGCCGCAGCGCTGCTGCCTTTTGGGGAGGACAATGCAGAGATCACTCTCTGCCAGGGTGGGACCCAAGCTGTCATCATCCAGTATCTGATTTGCACAGAGACGTGTGGACCTATGTGTGCACCCATTAGCTGCAGGATCAGCTTACGTTCTGTGCTGTTATGGACTTAGAGAGCAATCTTGGCCCCTGTAATTAAATTTAAAGCAAATTAGCTCTTCTATTAAACAAAATAAATCTGATGTAGCCTAATGCTGTATTCTCCAGCTATGGCTGATCAATCGCTCCTGCAAAAAGCAGGCAAATGCTGCTGAGCAGATGGTCTTGGCTGAGGCATGGTCAATTAAACTAATTAAAGATGCTTTCATTTAATCAGAGGGTGTTTTAACCCTGTTAGCTGCCAGTTGGGAATGTATTTTTGTGTACTAGGAACTTCCAGTTCTGGCCCTTCTATGGACTTCTGCTGGTTTTCAGACCCGTTACAGAAACCAGGCTAGAGTGTGCATCCAAAGAGCATGTATCTAGCAGAGAAATTATAATGTCATATGACAATAGTGAAGACTTGCAAAGGAGAATTCAGTTGTTTTCTTCTGACACTAACCAGAGATGTTTATTAGCTTGAAGAACTCTTCTGCAATAAATCCTTCCCACGCTACCTCCTGCCAGCCTTCCCTCTGGGTTTAGGGATGTGACTGCCTCTCCACAGCCTAGCCAAATGTCACTTTTTTCCACCAAAACAAGCAGTGGCTTGTCATGGTGTATTATTTAAGGGACAGAAAATGGTTTCAGCATCCAAACAGGGTCTAGAGTGGAGGAGCAGCCTCTTATTTCAGCTCTGTGCTGCCATGCAAAACATCTTGGCTGCTGGAAGCCCCTCTTCCTAGGGGTTCTGGAGATGAGTTTAATTCATTATTTGCTGCAGGAGTCCACAAGGACTCCTTTGAGCTGAAGCCTTCTTTTCAGATTCTGTGATTTGTCACAACTGGGCACCCTCACCATTTCCTGTCCCCCACTTCCAACCTGCTCCCCTGCCCTCGCTGTAAGGGGTGACACCACTTCTAGCATGGTAAGAGCCACCAAGAGAGCTTGTTAGTCTCATGGAAGATCATGCAAAATGTTCTCAAGAAGCAGCAGTAGAACAAACTCATGTGTACAGACCATGAGTGACCCCTTCTCTGGACTGCACAAAAGGCTGCAGCATGCTGGGACCCCCTTCCTCTGCCTTTCCAGCAGCTTGTACAGATTAAATTAGAAAGAGTTGTACTTTATCCAGAGGCCATGTGGACAACTCCTGCTTCAGCAATATGGATCCCTGCAGCTACATTAGGGCTGAAATCAGGATGATTTTCAAGATGTTCATCCTTTGTGAAACGATAGAAACCCTTTTTTACCCTCATCTAATTAACGAGGTGTTTTTGTGGTGCAGCATCAGCAGAACGCTCTTTGCTGTCTGTGTGGATTGATTAATTTCTGCAGTTTAAGGCTTAAACTACCATCAAGATATATCTCTTTTGTTTATTTTTGTTTCAATTGGCCCATGAATACTTTTCATCATCTGCATTCATGCTGCAAAGGAATGCATAAAAAATAACTATGGTTACCTTATAAAACATCATATTGATGACTTGACATTTCCAATCTATCTTAGCCCCTTTCTTTAAGGACTGTTGTTTCTCTTCTTTCACTGAAAATGTAGTTGTTGGCATGACTTTTCTGCTGCTTAGCCAGATGTTTGGGGTTTTTTCTACCAGATCGGGAGCCTCATTTCAAATGGATGTTTATTAACACAATTTTGTTTCCCTACTCCAACCTTGCACTCTGAAAAGAGTGAGTTGGGTTGTGAATTCCTGGCTCTAGGTAGGAGTAACTGGGGAAAGTATGAAGGATTTAAGTAGCTGGTGTGTTGATCTGCTGCCATTTGCAGACTAGCAGAGGTCTCTGGGAAGGGAAACACTTTGATCCTGAGATATTAACTGGGAGATCTGTTCTGGTGTCTGCTGCCTCTGCAAGTGGCTGCTTCCACCTCTGAGCTTTATTTTGGGAATAGACCAGAAAATGGACTATTTCTGGCACGGTTGTGCAGGGAGATGCTGAAGCGGTGGGGAAGGTTTTGCAAAAGCTTGAGAAATAAGAAAGGCCTTAAGCATCACTAAGTGTAACAAGAAGAGAATTACAGCTTGAAACCATTTCAGTGGAGAGGAGATTTGGGATGGCAAAAGTACAGACTCCAGAGGTGTTACCTGTATTGGTTTTGTCAGAGAGGAGACTGAAAAATGGGGGAGCAAGTGGAGAAGAAGTTGCTGATTTAGAAAAAATCACTTTGCACTGAAAAACCCAATGATCCCATGGAATACGTTGCCACATGCAGGGTAGTCCAGCCTCAAAACACCTGGTGGGTCTGCCCAAGGAGAAGCCAAGCCAAATGTTGTCCATCACATGGGCGAGGGCGTGTAGCTAAATGCGCTACATAAAAATTTTACCACTAATCTCTCCCCAAAAAACCAAAAAACAAACCAACATAAAATGCAGCTGAGATGGGCTGGAGTGCAGATTCTGAGTTGGCTTCCATGGGGTCTGGTTCCAAAGTTTCCAAAGGTGGAACTTGGCTCTCAAAATGCTGTCTTTATTTTGAGCAATCTCTCTTGCTTCCCTAACTTTGAATTCAGTGCAAGCCACTGTACATAAAAACCCAGTTTCTCACTGTGGGGAAACACTGTGGACTGCGTCTTATTAGGAAAGGAAAATGTCACTCCTCCTGTTTGTCTTTCCCTCAACCAGAGATGATGAGCAGAAGACATGACAAAGAAATGACCCCACTGGCCCCTTTTGGAGAAAGTAATCTTGTTTTTTCTTTGAGCAGCATTTGTTCTCTGCAGTACATGTTCCTGTCAATCAGCCTAGGAGGCCTTGGGAGACAGAAGGGGTGTTATCCAGACCTCTCTCTCTTTAAACAAGGAACTGCTAGCTGCAAAAGAACCCATATGTGATGCTTATCTTAAGGAAGGCTGGAATACTTAATAAGACATAACTGGTGCATGACCCTGCACTATGTTAATGCCCCTCTGTCTCTTCCTTTTAACTGGGAATACAATGCAGCTGTTAGAATTTAATTTTGCACATAGGTCTTTAAATCTAATTTGAATTCCACATGAAAATCTCAATGCTTTGCAGCACTTCAACACTTGCTCATGTATTTTACCTTCCTGGGGAACTTTTAGTGCCTATCTCAAGAGCAAAATGGAAAGATACAGTCATAGTTGCACATAGCGGGGGTTATACATGGTCATGCTGGCTTGTACCAGAGCTCCAGGGTTTTCATTTCAGCACTCAGTGTCTTGTCAGAGAGCCTGGACTGGTTCCCACTGAGCTGTGCTAGCCTAAGGTTACACGCTATTCTTTCGGTTTTCTTTTTATCATGTTATATAGAGAGATCATTCTTCTGACATACATCATCCACTAAGGGAATATTTTGAAAGTTCTATATTAATATTTTACTAGGTTGTCTCTAATCTTGTTTCTGTAAGATGTGATTTCCTCAGGGCTGCTTCTTTGCAATCCATATTGTGTTCAGATTCCCAGAAAAGGGAATTATTAAAAAAAAAAAAAAAATTATTCACCAGTCCTTTCCTCCACTCCTTACATTTCATTCTTCAGGCCACCAGTGTTCCATGCAACTCGAGAAATGTTTCATGTCACAGCTTGGGATGTGATAGACAGTGTAATTTTAGTTCAGAAGAAACTTTGGGAGTTGGATGGATCAGGCCATAGCAAGTACTTCATGCATATAAAATTCAACTGGGTTAATCTTCCAGTTTTCATATAAAATGTACCAAATTAAAAAGAGAATAGGTATATTTCTTAACAGAAATGAGATGCCAAGAATTTTCTTCAAAAGGTTATCAAAGTAGGCACATATTTGTTCCCACTGAGCTGACTATAAATTGGGAAATGATCAACAAAATAGATTTCATGCATTTCAAAGGCTCAGCCTCAATATCCCTAACTTATGTAAGCTGCTCCTTACCTCCATTTCAGTGCAGAGTTTTCATATTCAATATACTACATTTTTTCTGGAACTTCTGATTCTACTTGTGTTTTGTGAGGAATTAGAGTGCAAGTTCAGTAGGGAATTGGATGCAACACAACTTCAAATACAGCTTCTTGTGTATTTAAAAGGCCTACAGTAACTTAAAATAATGTAAAAACTGTGCTGGCCTCCGTGGCACAGACTTTGTTGTATAATGCAGGGAGGTAGTGATGTTTCCTAACAGCAGTGATCTGTTTTTCAAGTGTTGTATCCAGCATTTGGTCCAGTTCTTTTATCTCTGACAGAGAGCAGTAAGAAGATGGGAAAGTGATGGCACAATATTTTTTGTCATGTATTTGTCATTAAGTCTTTGTAGAAACATTGTTGCAACAAAAGAGGGAAAAAACAATTGCATCCCACATTAACAAAGAGAATGGTGTAAAAGCCAGAGTACCTTGAGATTTATGGCAATATTGAGCTGAAATACCCCACATGAAAAGACTTAGAAGGCATAAGAGAGAGGCATAAACCTCTGAAGCAGCTCAAATCAGACCTCAGGGCCATGGGTGTTTTGCTGTAGAGCTGGAGACTGTAGATGTTAAACATTGATAGCTGTGACAGGGAAGTGAGTAGAGTTTCCCAAGAGATGTGTATGTGAGCCCTGAGTGCTGGTGGCCCAGGAGAGCATGGTGTAGGGTGGATGTTGGAGTCTGAACCCTATTGTGCCCCAACCACAGCCATGTTCCAGTACCCTGTGTGCTCCTGGGCATTGGTGGAACCAGGCTGCCTGCTTGTGTGTTCAGGCTTGAGCCTTAAGCATTCCTCAGACATGCAGAGGAGGAGACAGCTAAAATTCCAGGCATTTCCCACAATAAATGAGGACAAAGAGCAAATGCATAATTTTACTGTCCTCTTCTGAATGTGCTGCATGGGGCATGATGTTTGCAGTGAAAAAAGGTGCTGGGGAGGGAGCAGGCACAGTGACAGACAGTGACCACAGGTAAGGCACCCAGACTTTGCCCAACAGCCTGTTGAGTTTTGGTTAAGTACCTGCTCATTCTCATGGGTGCAGCTTGTTTATGCATCGTGCCTGACTGCTGCCTGTGTGTGCAGCTGTACTGGCGGCAGCAGCAAAACTGCATATCTCCAGTCATTAGTCCACAGGAAGGGAAGCTGGGCAAGGTCTACATTGATGGTATTTTGCTCCAGTTATCAACAGAAAAGTGTAAAACGTAGGGCACAGAAAGCAAAATATTAAGTCACCAACAAAGGTGGGAGATCTTGGAAGATAACACAAATTGCAGTGGGATGCTGGAGGGAGTGTAAGGTTTTACTCCTTGGCTGTTCCTTAGCAGAAGGAGCATCACTGAAGAGTTCTCTTTTTCCCAGGCTGAGGACCATGAGTTGTTTTCTTCTGTGGAGAGTTTTGCTAAACATAACTATCTTCTTTTGTGACCTAGTTAAGTCCAAAATTGACAGGGAGAAAGCCTTTTGGGTATTTTAAATGATAAAATTCTAATAGTAGAGTAATTAAATGGTCTCATGTTTCTTCTCAACACCATTCATATATCCAGCTGATATTTCTGCCAGTTTGTTGGAGAGCTCATGTTGTGCAACATTGGTGGAATGAGCTGCAAGCATGTGTTTGGCTGCCATTGCCAGGAGTCTCGTGCACCCATGTGCAGAACTGAGACCAAGACTGACAAAATACCTGCAAAAAAGAGATGTTCATGGAGAAATTATTGACACAATAATTTTATTAAGTTCCATGATGCTTGTTAGGTCTAACAAAAATGTCATTTACGAAGTGTAGCATTTTATTTCGTATTTTAAAATCACATTAAAACCCAGTGCTCTTTATTTCTGATGCAGGGTATAATATCAGCAACAGTTCCTCATCATCATACTCACCATCCCTTCGTAGCTTGAAGTCTTATTCCCTTCCCATGCATATCCAAATTCTCACTATCTACACAGGCAGATAGTGATAAGTCAAGG